>JABWTJ010000317.1:0-69245 GCA_016801875.1 Solanum sitiens | reverse complement strand
CACCACCACCCCAAAAAAATAATAATTTTGTTTTTAAAAAATATTTTCAATTTCATAAATTATTTTTTACTCTAGTAAAAATAAAAGATGTCTCTCAAAAACATTTTTCATTTATTAATCAAACACTAAAAATCATTTCCGAAAAATATTTTCTACTCACCAACCAAACATGAGAAAATAAATCCAAAATCTACTTGTTTCCAGGAAAACATTTTCCATGGAAAACATTTTCCTCCATACCAAACACACCCAGAGTGTGTGTTCTATTTTGTTGGGAATCAGTGAGAATCAAAAGCTTATAAACTTTACGATTCAATTTCACAAAGGGTCATTATAGGCAGGGATATTGTGTTTGAAGAAGATCGAAGCTGGGAGTGGGATAAGAGTCATGAAGAAACATTTGTGTGCGATTTGGAATAGAATGAAGGTCGAAATGAAGCAGTTTCGGTATCTATAATACAGGAAGATGATGAATCTAGTTCTGAAGAAACAGAGGGTAATTTGCCTTCTGATCCTCTACATGCAGACCGTCAATCTTCTGTTATGTCACATGGAGAAATAGGACCCAACCAATTTTGATGCGAGACTATGAAACATGTGAAGGCACATATCCTATTCACTTTGAAGATGCGATTAGAAATGAGAAGTGGAGAAATGCCAGGGATGCAAACATAGAAGCAATAGAAAGAAATGACACTTGGCAATTGATGGATTTGCCTGAAGGAGGAAAAAAAAGATTGGAGTTAAATTGGCTTATAAGACTAAATTTGACGAAAATGAAGAAGTAAATAAATATAAGGCTAGGCTTGTAGTGAAGGGGTATGCCCAACAATATGGGATTGACTACACAGAGATATTTGCACCTGTGGCACGTATGTAGACAATTCGATTGGTGATTGCACTTGCAGTATTAAGAGGATGACATTTGTACCAGCTAAATGTCAACTCTGTGTTTTTACATGGGGAGTTACATGAAAATGTTTTTATGGAACAACCTTGTGGTTATGTGCAGAACGGAAATGTGCAGAAGGTGTATAAGCTAAAGAAGGCACTTTACAGGCTTAAGCAAGCGTCGCAAGCTTGGTACAGTCGCATAGAAGCCTATTCATGAAGAAAGGTTTTGACAAATGTGACTATGAGCATACATTGTTCATCAAGACAAAGATAAATGACAACATATTAGTTGTAAGTTTATATGTTGATGATCTCATTTTTAATGGCAATAATGAATTATTGTTTGCAGAATTAATACGTTCTATGAAGGATGAATTTGACATGAAAGACCTTGGAAAGATGAGATATTTTCTTTGTCTGGAGATTTCTCAAAGATCACATGGAATTTTTATCGGTCAGAAGAAGTATGCATTGGAGATACTGCAAAAGTTTGGGATGGATAAAAGCAATTTCGTCCAGAATCCAATTGTTCCAAGCTTTAAGTTCATAGAGGATGAGGGTGGAATCAAGGTGGATAAACTTACTATAAGCATATTTTGGGCAGCCTTCGGTATCTAACATCAACTCGATCAGATATGATGTTTTTCGTGAGTCTTATTTGTAGGTATATGGAGAATTCTACTGACCTTCATTTACATGCGGCAAAAACGGTGTTGAGGTACTTAAAAGGTACAACTGAGTTTGGGATCTCTTATAGAAAGGGAGGAGATGAGGACATTGTTGCTTACACGAACAATGAATATTCTGGAGATGTGGGAGACTAGAGGAGCACATCAGGCTATGTGTTTTTATTAAGCTCATGGGCAGTATCTTGGTCTTCAAAAAAATAACCAGTTGTGAGTTTATCTACTACAGAGGCACATTATTGCTGCTACCTCATGTGCATGCCAAGCAGTTTGGTTGAAGAGAGTATTGGAAAAGCTTGATCCTAATCAAGGCAAGACATCTACTTTTCATTGTGATAATAGTTCTACAATTAAGCTTTTCGTAGCAAGCACATAGATATACATTTTCACTTCCTGCGAGAACTGAAATAATGGGCATTGTGAAACTTGTTTGTTATGATACACTTGAACAATTGTATGATGTGATGTCTAAACCTCTCAAACTGGATGCTTTCCTGAAGTTGCGAGAACTCTTAGGAGTTCGCTTCAAGTCTAATGCAATTGATGCTCATATATTCAGTTTAATGGAGGAATTGTTAGGAATCTTTTACTGTTTAGTTTCTTTTTATTGTTTAGATTTAATATTTATTAATAAAGTTCCTATTATTATGAAACTCTTATATGTTAAATTGTTTTGGTCATTAGAGTTTGTTGGACTCATGAAACTTAGATTTAGCCTAAGTTAGTAATGTAAGGCTACATATACACTAGTTTGTTCCAATAAAAAAACCGATCGATATTTCCTCTCATATTCCCTTTTTCGAAGTTTCCTTCGCTCTTAACAGGTCATAATTGGCCAAGTATAAAAAAATGGTTGAAAGGCCATATAATGGCTACCACAAAACCATTATGCAGACTGGAAAAGTGGTCACACCAACAGCTTTGCCATCGGCCAAAAGGAAAGTTGGAATTTTTTTTGAATGATTCCTCGGGATTTATTTGGATTCTTGTGGATGCAAATGAAATATGATAATACATTGAAATGATGTATTTTAGACTCAATGGAATCAATGAAATGAGTGACGACCCAAATTACACCCTAGACGTGACATGACATATATGATCCCAAGAGATCCTACACAAGTCTAACATATGTCTCAAGTCTACATTTTTAATCATAAAGAGTTAACAAAAAGTAGCGGAAGTCTAACATAAGTCTCAAAGTCATCTGTTACATCAAAATAGTGATGGTTATTGACACGAGGAGAATGATGAGTTTGTTCGTTGTTGGGTTGACTCGTCTGTCAAGTAAGATAAGTAAGGCAACCATGCTAATAGGTTACATGGGCAGAGCAAGGCTGATGATCCACGTGTAACAAGTTGATGAGGACCAGCTGAAGGATAGAGAAGAGTTGAAGAATAAGAGGGCTAAGACATCAGAGAATCAATCTGGGCAGCAAAAGAGTAACGTGAACTGGTCTTCTTTCCAACATAAGAAGAAAGGACATGCTCCATCATCTGATAGTACACCTACACCAAGGAACAAATATGTGTACAATAGTCAAAATTCTGAGAAATTCAGAGCTAGACTTGCGCATTCGTAAGGTAGTGTTACACTAGGGGGTACTAAGACTCCCCCATGTGCCAAGTGTGGTAGGATCCACTCACCGATGTGTCGTGATAGCTCTATTGGTTGCTTCAAGTGTGGACAGAACCTTTATTTTATTAGAGAGTATCCTAAGAACAGGTAGAGTAATGGTAATTGGGGCAATAGAGTCCAATCTTCTTCAGTTGCTCCACCAGATAGAGTTGTATCTCGAGGAGCTACTTCAGGAGAAGGAGAAAATCGTATGTATGCCATCGCTAGTCACCAAGAGAAAGAGGATTTGCCAAATGTTGTCACTGGTATGATCCAAGCCTTCAATTTTGATGTTCTTCTTGAGCAACTTAGTGTGCCCTTTAGTGTTTCTACACCTGTTGGTGAGTCTATTCTAGCAAAGAGAGTCTGTCGTGATTGTATAATTTCCGTCAATTATAAGAGTACCATGACTGACTCAGTTGAGTTAGATATGGTAGATTTTGATGTCACTTTAGGTATGGACTGGCTTCATGCCTGTTATGCATCAATAGATTGTAGAACTTGAGTAGTCAAGTTTTAGTTTCCCATTGAACCAGTTAGAGTGGAAGAGCAATTCATCAGTGCCTATGGGTCATTTTATTTGGTACCTTAAGTCAAGGAAGTTAGTTTCCAAGGAGTGTGTATATTACTTAGTCCGAGTTAATGACTCTAGTGTTGAGGCACCTCTTATTCAGTCAGTTCCAGTAGTAAAAAAGTTTCCAAAAGTCTTTCTTGATATTCTTTTTGGAGTCCCTCCTTAAAAAGAATAGACTTCGGTATAGATATTCTTCTAGATACTCGACCAAGTGTCTCACCTTAAGTGCTCCGGTCTTATTTGTGAGAAAGAAAGATGGTTCCCTTAGGATGTGTATAGATTAGCATCAGTTGAACAAGGTTACCATCAAGAATAAGTATCCTCTTCTGAGATTTGATGATCTTTTCGATCAGCTTCATGGTGCTACATGTTTCTCTAAAATAGACCTCAGATCAGGCTACCGTTAGTTGAAAGTAAGGGAATGTGATATTTCAAAGACAACATTCAGGACCCTTTATGGTCATTATGAGTTTCTTGTCACGTCGTTGGTTTAACTAATGCACCTGCACCTTTCATGGACCTAATGAATAGAGTATTCAAGCCTTATCTAGATATGTTTGTTATCGTTTTCATTGATGAAATACTAATCCATATGAGGAATGAAGAAGATCATGTTAGTCATCTCAGAATAGTTCTCCAGACTTTAAAGATAAAGAGTTATATGCCAAGTTCTCTTAGTGTGAATTTTGACTTGGATCTGTGGCATTCTTAGGCCACATTATGTGTGGAGAGAGGGAATTAAAGTTAATACTCAGAAAATAGAGGCAGTGCAGAATTGGCCTAGACCCGCATCTCCAACTAATATTAGGAGTTTCTTGGGTTTGGATGGATATTATACAAGGTTCGTAAAGGGGTTCTCATCTATTTCGTCTCCTTTGACCATTTTGAGTCAAAAAATAGTGACCTTCCTATTATCAAAGTTGCCACCAATATCTTTTGCACTATCTGATTCTTTTCATTGTTCCTGCTTTCAAATGATGTGTTTTCTTATCCCTTGAAAAGAGAGTTGCATCTGGTTCAAAGCTTCTTGCAATTTCCTTTGCCAATGCCTCTTGGTTTGGAAGAAAATTTTCAAATTCTTCAACTGAAGGTTACTTTGTCCAGCCCTGAATAGAGGTGACGAATGGATACTCCTTCAATCCGAATAAGAAATCGTCGCAATCTTGCTTCAACAATTTTCTCATCGAGATCTAATTCTGAAATTTCAGCACAAATAGTTTTAACTCATAAGAAATATTCAGATATAAACATGCATACATGTTCTAGCATTGCCGATGCATTTTTCCAGAAGTTGCAGCCTAGTGGTGTTCTTTTAGTAAACAATCGCTCAAGTACCTCCCAGACTTCTTTTGGTGAACTAACACCGCGTACATGATTGATGAGCTCTTTTCCTATTGATGTTCTCAAAGCAAAAAGTGTTTTACCACATTTGATCTTCCATTTTCTCCGTGATTCTGAATTTTCTAGAGTACTTACTGAAATTTTGGCTTCAGCACCAGCAATAAGATTCCAAAAGTCTAGACCTTTAAGTAAGCCTCCATACACATTCTCCAGTACTTGTAGTTTGTCCCTATAAGCTTTTAGACATCAAACTGTGCTTTTGAACTATATCTTCCATTTGTTGACTCCATACTACACAAATTTTTTTCTCTGGAACTTTCGATCTCCTCCAACAAGACTTAACAAACTTGATAGACAAGAAGAAGGAAAGAACATTCAAGACAAAACACAGAAGAACTTTACATTTTCTCGAACTCAAGGCTCCTTATTTTTGCAACAAATACGCAACAACTGTATATAATATGCCATTAACTTTGAGTCCTAAAATGACTCTATTAACTAAGACTCTTATCAAGATAGACTTCCTATTAAATAGGAACTAACTTATTTGACTAAGTAAACTAAACAACGCAAAAGTAAAATAGTAAAACATTGAAGATGCACTAATTTTTAACAGTATTTGTCTTTGTTCATATTTCATTTACTAGAACTAACCGATGATCTTACAAATACACTGTGATTGTGTATTGTTACTGCACTTGCTCTTTCTTTGTTGAGTATAAGGCATATATTCCGGTTGTTTTTTTGAGTCCTCGGCAATGAGACTTCCGTTATCTGAACCAAGGGCGAGCCACTTCCTCCGAAGCTACTAAGGATTCTTCTTTTCCTTCTTAGTCCATTATTAGGACTCAGACAAGACATACACTTTATTTCTTTTATTTTTTGGGTTGCATCTCCTATCCTAGACTATTAGATATTTTCATAGTATGACTTTTAGGTTCTAGGGAGTTTATTCTACAACCACTTTTAATTGACAAGTTGAGTTTATGGAAAATCAAACATTTAGTTGCTTATAAACTATTTTTCTAGTGTTTTTATCATTGTTTTGTTCTATAATAGTTTAATGGGTTAGCCTTCGTATGGTAGTTGGTTCTGTTAGGAGCGAAAATAATTAGGTGTAATGCCGAATCTAGCAAAGCAAACCTCGAAAGACAATGAGTAAGAAGACAAACGAAAAATATACCAAAAGACACAAATATTTAACGTGGTTAGGTTAATTCGACCTACATCCACAAAAGAGATGAGCAATCCAATATAAATACGAGAGTACAAAATATAGAGAGAAATAACCTCAACCAATTCTCTCAGAATACATGGGAGGTTGACACAAGTGATAACGTATCAAGGTTGTGTCCCATAAATTCTCACCCTAAACAAAACTATCAAAGCCCTTAAGACTACATTGTGAATGTTGATTAAGTTAGAAGGAACAAGGATATATTTATAGAGTCCTAAACTTTTTCGTACAAGAAAAAGGACTAGCCAATCCAAAATATTTTCCTAAAAGAAAACCCTATTTATGGTAAGAAACTCAGGGCTAATAATACCCAACAAATCTCCCCCTTGGCCTGAATTTTTGACAAAATAAATTTGTCTACCTTCTTCACATAATTTTCAACAATTTGTTTCTCCTCTCCATAATCTCCTTCATCAAAATTATGTATCAACAGAGATAACCTCTCTGAAACAATTTCTCCAACAAAAATCTTAATTACTGTCAAAAAGGTTTCGGCTAGAACTATACCCGTCAAGATGAACACCTCTTTCTAACTTGGTTCAATCATCGATTATCTAACCACTGAACCTGACTCTATTATTGAATCTGACTCTGATACCACTTATTGGGACCAAAAATAATTAAGTATAATGCGGAATCTAGCAAAGCTAACCTCGAAAACATGAGTAAGAAGACAAATGAGAAATATACCAAAAGACACAAAGATTTAACGTGGTTCGGTCAATTCGACCTACATCCACAAAAGAGATAGAGCAATCCACTATAAATATGAGAGTACAAAATATAGAGAAAAATAACCTCAATCAATTCACTCAGAATACATGGGAGGTTCACACAAGTGATAACTTATCATGCTTGTGTCCCACAATTTCCCCCCTAGCAAAATTCTAACTACCTTGTTAATGCTGATTAAGTTAGAAGGAACAAGGTTATATTTATAGAGTCCGAAACCTTTTTCGACAAGAAAAGGACTAGGCAATCCAAAACCTTTTTTCCTAAAAGGAAAGCCTAATTATAGTAAGAAACTCAGGGAAAATAATACCCAACAGATTCTCCCACTAGAGGGCTAGTGTTGGTGTCACTCACGACGAGTTATGATCGTGACAACTATATAGAAGATACATGAAGGGACAAAATAGTCAAAACACACAAAAAAAATGGCCAAGATGGTCATTACACTTCTAAGTAATTCATAGCTCACCAATATTATTTTCTTTTTCTTTAGTTTTACACATTAGAAATTAATGTGTAATGACACTTCCACTTATAATTGTAATATGACAAAGAACTAATATAATGACCAAAAAAACTATTTTCCGAATCGATTTGCCAAATGTAAACTGCTACTTTTTTAAAATATATTATTTTTTTCAAAACCACACAATTCTACGAAAGAAGATTTTTCTAATTTGGTCAAATAGACAAAATTAAACAACCAAACAGATTAGAAGTCTTAAAATTTTGTTTATCAATATAAAAAATTATAGCAATAACATATCTCATGATCTTAATAATTTATAAGTCAAATGGAAGGGAATGCATCATCCTTCAAACATATTAATTTTTCGAAGTTTAAATCTCCAAGAAAAAAAAAATAACAACTTTGAAACTAAAACATCACATTTTTAATCAAAGCAACCCAATGCTGCTTTGATATGTAAAACTGTAGAGCTCAAAAGGTTAAGAACTAAAGTCACTGCCTCCATACGTTGTTCCTCGGAGATTGAATTATTATTAGTACAAATCAATTTTTGAAAAGCCACTGTCAAGATAGAACCATCTTTTTCACTTCCATTATTGCCCCTTTCCGAGGTAAGGCGTCCATCGGGACTTATGATGATACCTAAGGGGAAAATGTCAACTTTTGTGGCTTCACCTCCATTGGCAATTGAAGTGAGTATTGGTAAATCTACGGGTGCATAGATTAAAAATGCTCCGATTTCATCGATGCTTGACTCTTCAAGAAGTAACATGTTGTTCTCTTTTAGCATATAAGACTGCATATACGTTAGAACAATTTAAGAAATATTAGTGTAAGTACTAAAAATATTAAGAATTAGTATGATAATTGTCTCGGAATAATTAAAAAAAATTGTTGTTTATCCCATCTAACAACGTATTATCAAATAATCTTATTAGCTATAAAATATTTAGCAACAGATCATCAACTAATATTTTATCATAATATTTAACCTAAAAGATAGAAAACACAAGAGCAATTATTAATTCAGAAAATAGAAAACTATAAATATGATAAATACCTGAATGATTGTAATATCGTTTCCAGGTAAAGTTCCGGTTAGTATTCGAGCTAATTCAGTCACATTATTTCCTTCGACAAAAACATCCCACTAAAAATAAAAACAAAATCAAAATGAAACAATTTACAAATTCATATTTGAATCGACAAAAACTAATTCATGAGATGAATATTGTAAGACTATAATTTAAAAAAACAAAACTGCACAATTAATGCCAAGAGCTGAACATACAGATAACATAACATAGGAGTCCAATATGAGTAGATCGGACAAATTCAGGATTTAAACTTAGTGGTTTAAAATCTATAGATACTAAACTCATTCTAGCTTTAAAATTATGAGTCCCGAATCTTATATTTATTGAAATTTTTGCGAATTTCACATGAAAATCCTTACAAGGATTGAAAAAAGTTAATCTAATAGGGTACATTTATGTTTGGTTAGAAACAAGTTATACATGAATTAATAATGCAAAAAATATTTTTATTAGAAGTTTGGTTCATTGAATTAAAATTTGAATATACAACGTAAAGATACATGTTGTAAGACCTTTTTATATCAAATATACTTCACTATAACATCTAACTTTCATTGGAACTAATATCAATATCATATGACATTAATATATTATCTATAACATCATTTCGATTCAACAACACAAAAAATATATAAATAATCCACGTCATAAAGAAGTTCGATACATACCTGATATCTAGCCTTGTCATCTTTGAGGAAATTAAAAATAGTTTTGAATGCAAAAGGAAACCATAGGGATATAGCAGCAGTGGCAATGAAGCCTTTTGATTGGGTAGTTTCTTCATTTTCTCTAATAGAAACCCTATATGTATTATTCAACTTTGATGAAGTTGAAAAATCTAACTTTTCTGTCATGCTTAGGATTTCACAAAAACTCTTCACCATCCTTTGAGATATCTGCTTGACATTTTGTAGTCCTTCTGAAATATCATTAACCACTAAAGATTAAAAATAAACAAAAAGACAAATAAATATTGACTTTCCAAAATAGGATGTGTTTGGTGTGATGGAACTTGTATTTCAGAGAGTATTTGACATATTCTTATTTATTTTGTAAATTAAAATTTTAAACCTGAAAATATAAAGAATGGAAAATAAAATCGGACCTTCTTTGAGACCATGCCTAGTAGGACATGATGCATCCACTGGAAAATTATACCTTTCAGACATTCTTTGAAGTGTAACAATCCATCTTTTAGCTCCATATGTTTGACGACCATACAACAAGTCTCTAAAGATATGATTAACCTGATTTTTTTCATCTACTTGAACATGTTCAATCCACGTGACCTACAAAAAAAAAAATCAAAAAACACAATAAAAAAAACTATCTTGATAATTGGAAACATTTTCGATAAGAACGTATGTTGCAAATTCATGCTTTTTAGTAGTGAATCATACAAGGTGAGGATTATTTAAGATGATATAAGGAAACAAATATTCAGTATATTTAGTAACATTTGAACATTTGGGGCATGAACTGTCACGACCCAAAATAAATGTGAGGACACTTGTCTTATCCCACCAAGACAAGTCAGCGTACCTAAAATTCAAAATATATCAACAAATGTGGAAGCAAAGAAAAAAAATGAAGTCTAACACAATCAGATTATGTGGAAAAAAAGTCAACACAACGACTATAATCAGTTAAATTTCCAACTTAAGACGTCAAATCCATGAAATACCTCTAAATCTGAAGTCGACGACTCTCCTAGATAAAATTCAACATTTCAGGGCTGATAAAACTGATAAAATTCCATTCTAAAACTCAAAATTTGGATTGTTACCAGAAAACACATAACACAAGAATCCAAAACTAAATATTTAGAGTGTGAACAATGTAACACAAGGATCTAAAATTGATTAAATCGAGAATAAAGATAGTTTGATTCTTATACAATATTAACAGATATGTATCCGTATTATAAAATTTTAACTATGTAACACTCTTTGAAATATAAACTACACGTGAATAGTGATATATATGCTAGGTTTGAGTTGTTGAACAATCGCAAAAAAGTAAAGTAAATCACTACAGTGCCCGTGTGATACGGACCGTCATCGAGAACACATAGCAAAATCTAAGTGTTTTCAAGATATTGTTAGAGGAAGTGATTCTTACCAGACTTTTGCGATCACCCATATCTTGAATTATACATCCAGAAGGAAACTTCCAAGCATAAGAAGGTGCACAAGTTTGAATCTCTTTGAATAAATCATATGAAACATCCACCATTATCCATGTTGTATGATCAAGTTGTTTACAACAACGTATGAAGAAAAATTCTCTAGCTTCTACTAGAGGAGATAAAATATGCAATTTTTCATACATCTGTTTTCAAGAATCAAGAAAAAACTTAGATCATTTTAATGAAGCAATTTTAATATTTATTAATTTTTAAGAAAGAAAGAAAATACTAAATATGGATTAATATTTTACCAATTGAATAGAAATTCCCATATTCCCAGAATCAACAAAATCAAGAATCCTTGCTTCTGTGACTATAGTAGGAAACATGTTCATCCATTTGATCTGCATATACAAAATCAATTAGTATATGATTAATGTTTAAACAATAATAATCATGCCTAAAAACATTTCATATAATTAGGGTCGGCTATATAAATATTCATTGTACATGTTTAATTTGTTTCATTTAAACTCATCTTACTTGTGAACAAAACTATTATACTATGAAAATGTTTAAGAAACTTACCGGATCAAGAAATATCTGGATCAACTCAATTGCAGTCATTGGTACAACTCCACAATCCCTTGATGATTCAATTCGAGCACTTGATGATTTATAAGGTCGATTTGGGGTTGGAAATGTTTTGTCATAATACTCACGATGAATAAACCACCTCTCATCAGTTGACGATTTTACCCAACATGGATTATCCAAACGAAAAAGTCCACACATTTCATTCATAGCAGGAATAACTACATTTAAAATAATTGATTTCTCCCCATTATCACGATGAAAACTATAGTTTTTTCGTGTTAATGGGGAAATTATTGGAATATTATTAATATTTATTGAATGAGCTCGAACATTATTAGTAGAATTATTATTATTTTCTTGATTTATAGGAGGAGGATATCCAATGGAAGAGCCACTTATAATTTGTCTCAATAAACTTTCATCAGCTGGTGGTGTCAAGTTTGAATCTGTCACAACAGACTTTCCACGGATACTTGATATGATTTTTGATAATCTTACGGTCTGCAAAAAAAACAAAATTGTCAAGTCACATTACATGTTATATATATAATATGTAATTATTATTAATAGACATAATTTTGAGTACCTAAAAATAAAGGATAGAGTAAATAACTTATTGTTAGTGTATATAATTTAATTTTTCTTCATTCAATTAGTTTACCATGAGATGAAGGTGATCTCTCTTGTCTAGGGCAGGTGCAAGTCATAGGCACCGCGCAGAAACGAATACATGATTTAAGTGGAGTAACAAATAAAGGGGAATATGGCAATAAAAGAAAATAGTAACACCAAGGAGAAGATAGACAGAGATTAAAAAAAGTGTTATCAAGTGGTGAACTTGAATTGTATCATGTATATAGAAGTAAATGAAGAAGAGGATATAAACTTTTGAGTCACATTGTCCTTATTTTTATTGAAAAATATATAAACCTATCCACCTCATCCGAGTATAGGTGGGGGATAGTGTAAAGGATAGGCTTCTTAGATATAGATTCCTAGTATATCTAAACTATGTAAAAGGTTAAGTTGTGATGTCTTAGGACACTACTTCTCCTAGGTTTCGTCGCTATTTTTGGTTTCTTATATATTCATTATTGTAGGACATATTTTACACTATGAATAAAGAACTCTTTCATGGTATCTGAGCCTTTTGGTTTAACAACCATTTTTTTTTCTCGTTCTGAAAAATAAATAAACTATGTAAAAGGTTAAGTTTGTGATGTCTAAGGACACTACTTCTCGTAGGTTTCGTCGCTATTTTTGATTTCTTATATATTCATTATTGTAGTACATATTTTACACAATGAATAAAGAACTCTTTCAGATAGATGGTGTTTATGTGAAGTATGGGTGATTAAGCAGTACAGAGTTTTGAAATCTTGTAGTAGGTTGTATCGTATAAATTTGGTTGCAGGCTTGGAGCAAGTTGTTGGATTTAGGAACAACAGTGAATTTTTGTTTTCAACTAGGAAGAATGATCTGGTTTCTTATGACCCAAATAGTGGACGAATTACGAGTCTTGGTATTCAAGGGAACACTTAGACGTTTTATGTTCAAAATTACATTGAATCACTTATTTTGCTCAAAGGAAAAAATGTCATTTCGAGTGGGTTCTTGGGAGGAACGGGAGGTTTACGGACTTAATGAGTAGCTGGACTACAAAATGTATCGATACAATAAAGAAGAATCTGATCAGTAGGTAAGGTATTTCATCAAAGTTCATGGATGTTTCAAGGTATTGAAAGTGAAAGATGTTTTTATCAAATTTGGTATTTGTTAATTATATTGTTCTGAATATTGAACTTTTATTTTCCATTTACTTGCGTAGTTGTGTTGCATCGGTTGTTATTCTACTCTTGTTGCGTTTTGATGTATTTCAAATTTAATTGTTGTGATTCATTATCTTTGTCAGTTGATTATCATATCATTACCATTTCATAGTGTGGTTCGATAGAATTTCGATATTCTCCCTGATGTCGAAAATGGCGAGATGAAGGAAATGTATAATGCTTTATTTAGCTCAACCCAGACTAGTTGGCTTGTTTAGTAAGCCAAGAGCATTTTCTTCAGTTTGTAAACCAACTACTAGCTGGTTATGTACAGGTACAATAGCGATAGAGAGGGAGAGAGAGAGATAGAGAGAGCCCTGTACAATACCAGTGCTGCAAAGGGCAATAACTCTTGAGGATCTACACTTAGTATGAATTGCGCAACTTTTGTCTTTTAAACGTCTTCTATTTCTTCAAAAGCCTGAGACGATATGAAATCACAATACAATGCTTAATCTCAAACTCCACCACTCTCTTTCAAACCCCACTATTGATTGAATAAATTTCAATCTTAGAAAAATCATTATACCCTAACACATCATTCTTACTAGTTTAAAAGACAAGGTTGCACAATTCATATTATAAGAATGATGTTTTCGGGTATAATGGTTTTCCTGAGATTGAAATTTATTCGATCAATAGTGTGGTTTAGAGGAGAGTGTGTGGAGTTTGATATTAAGCATTGTATTGTGGAGTTTATATCGTCTTAATCTTTTGAAGAAATAGCAGACGTTTAAAAGACAAGGTTGCGCAATTCAAACTAAGTGTAGATCCGCAAGAGTTTTTTCCCTTTGCAGCATTGATATTGTACATGGTTCTCTCTCTTTTTCTATTGTACAAGGTCCATAACCAGCTTA
The DNA here is from genome assembly GCA_016801875.1 of Solanum sitiens. NCBI lineage: Eukaryota > Viridiplantae > Streptophyta > Magnoliopsida > Solanales > Solanaceae > Solanum > Solanum sitiens. The sequence goes on along the minus strand of JABWTJ010000317.1, from coordinate 55,186 downwards.
GTACTTGGTTTACAAACTGAAGAAAATGCTATTGGCTTACTAAAAAGCCAACTAGTCTGGGTTGAGCTGAATTAGGCATTATGCATTTCCTTCATCTCGCCTTTTTTGACATTAGGGAAAATATGAAAATTATATCGAATCACACTAGAAGCATATGATAATCATCTGATAAAGATAACGAATCACAACAATTAAACTTGAAATACATCAAAAGGCAAGTACAGTTACAACTAATGCAACACAACTACGCAAGTAAATGGAAAATAAAAGTTCAATATTCAGAACAATATAATTAACAAATACCAAATTTGATAAAACATCTTTCACTTTCAATACCTTGAAACATCCATGAACTTTGATGAAATACCTTACCTACTATCAAATTCTTCTTTATTGAATCGATAAATTTTGTAGTCCTGCTACTCATTAAGTCCATAAACCTCCCGTTCCTCCCAAGAACCCACTCGGAACAACATTGTTCCCTTTCAGAAAAATAAGTGATTTCATGGCATTCTGAACATAAAACGACCAAGTGTTTCCTTGAATACCAAGACTCGTATTTCGTCCACTATTTGGGTCATAAGAAACCAGATCATTCATCCTAGTTGAAAACAAAACTTCACCGTTGTTCCTAATCCAACAACTTGCTCCTAGCCTGCAACCAAATTTATATGATACAACCTACTTCAAGATTCCAAAACTTTGTACTGCTTCATCACCCATACTTCACATAAAACACTATCTATAACCCACCTTGTCATGATTTTTATTGAAAAATATATAAACCTATCCTACCTCGTCCCGCCCTGGCCCGTTGTCATCCCTAAATGTAAAACAAATTTTACCAAAATTGTCTTCCACAACTAAAGTTCCTATTGTCCCCCCCCCACACACACACACATTCTTTCTCTCAAAATTTCTCAATGACTAATTCTAATTCCGTTAACATTTCTCCCCAACTTTTGAGAGAAATCCTACTGAAACTTCCTGCTAAATCCTTAATTCAATTCATATTTGTCTGCAAATCATGGCTTCCCTCATCACCATTTCTCCTTTCATCTCCGCTAACCTCGCCCAAGCCCCACATTCCAACACCCTTCTTGTAAGGAGTTACGTCGATACTTGTAATAAAAAGAACTATTTGTTGTTTCAAGACTCTATGAATCAACCCTTTTCCTTACATTGGAATTGAATTTCCCTTTCAAATGCCAACAAGGGTATTTAACAATTATGGCTTTAAGCTACCAAAGTACTTGAGCTTCCCTAGCTCCATCACTTCATATGTATAATCTAAGAACGGACACATGAGGCGACTCAGGCTTAATCGAAGGGGAAGGTAAGGTTATAAACTTCTGAATAGAAGGGTTCACGGAACAAGACTCCGCAATTGACCACACAAATTGTCAAACAAACACACTATGCCTTAATAATAATAGTACTTTTTTAAAATAGCCTTTTTAAGATACAAATTAACGTTGTTGGAATAATAATCCAAAGTGGGAGAAGGAATCCTAAATTGTTTAGGATTTGTTGTTTAGTATTTCTTTAATTCATATCTAGTTGAGATTCGTTTATTCTAGTTCATATGGGTATAAGTTTTCTAGTCCTAGTTTAATTTGATTTCTAACTATTATGAATTAATAGGGATATTACTAGTTCTTTTCTACAGAAAGAAATATAGAGGAACAGAAAAAACTTGTAGTAAGATTCAAGATCTTTTGAGATTATGAATAAAATATTTTCTTCAAAATAGTATTAGAGCTTCTACAATCCTAATAATTATTTTTGAAGAGAATCCATTATCGGTGGACGACTATGACTCATAAATGTCTTCCACCTGCCAATGTTCATGTTGACAAAGACTAGACTAATGATATATGCATGAAAATATGCATGCTCGGAGGAAGGAGTTAGAAAAAGATTGTAAGTTTAAAGAGGTACAAGCAAACATGACACAAGAGAAGAAGTTCTTCTGTAATTAAAAGTTGGAGGAAGGTAAAAAATAATTGTTGGTGCAAAGTGTATCAACACTTGAAAGTTGGAAAGAAGTGTCCCAGCACAATCAAGAAAAAAAATGTGAGTTTGGAGAAAAAATGCTCTAACACTTGGAAGCTGGAGAAGAAGTGTTCCAACATAACTAAGAAAAAAAATTAATGGTAATTGAAGAGAAGTATTTCAATAATTGAAGGTTCAAGAGAAGTGTTTCAATAATTGAAGATTGAAGAGAAGTTTTCCACTTCAACAACGACAACAAGAATAAAACTGAAGATTCGAGAGAAGTGCTCCAATACTACTACTATTACTACAACAACAACAAGAAAAATGCAAGAGTATACAACTTTGAATTACGGGAGAATGTTGGAATAATAGTTCAAAGTTGAAGTAGAAATCTTAAGTTGTTTAGAATTTGGTATTTAGTATTTATTTAATGTATTTCTAGTTAGGATTTGTTTGTCCTAGTTCATATTGAAATGATTTTCTTAATTCTAGTTTAATTTGGTTTCTTATTATTTTAAATAGAAAGAAATATATATAGAGAGAAAGAAATATAAAGAAATAGAGAGAACTTGTAGTAAGATTGAAAATACTTTTGAGTTGATGAATAAAATATTTTCCTTCAAAGTGGTTGGTATAATTCTTTTAAAAAATTATTTTGAGATGCAAAGTTTTTTCTTCTTCTTTTTATATGGAAAAAATTACATTTTCTATATATAATACTCTAATGGTTTCAATCTATTTATATTATTTTAACTTTACACAAAATTTGAAGTTTAATGAGAAAAAAAAAATTGAATCGGGTAGTACTAATTAAACTTAAGATTGAAACAGACTATACATCATCTTTTTAAGAATATATACCTATAAATTATAATAATCTTATTATAGCTAAAAATGGGGTCCCTCGAATTTGATTCATGCTAGATAGTAGATCCATATTTAAAAAAAAGGTCATCAACAAGAATGAGATATCAAGCCTAAAAGAAATAGAAGCAGATACAAGTCCAAACCAACTATAAAGGGGAGGAAAACAAATTCTAACAACTAATTATTTCTTTTCAAGGAAAATAAATAAATTAAAACGCAAAAAATAAAATAAATTACCTGCTCTCTCAACCATTGATTTTCCATTTTCATTTTTTGGAAATGAAGTGCCCTTTCTTCTTTTTCAATGGGTAGATCATCACATTGTGGGCAGATAGCATTTTCCAATTTCTCTTTCATGCTCATATTCTCACAACGAAATCTTTCATTTTCTATTTGAAGAGATTCGTTATCTGATCTCTCATTGATTATCTGAAGAAATATATATATTAAAAAATTAATCATATTAACATATAGATAAATAATATCAAATATCATAAGCTAATTAAATGTATAAAGATAATTAAATTAACAGTTCTTGTGTTTATTTCATTTTTTATCCCAATAATTTAGATACATTTTGATCTTGGTTCTTGTGGTATTTCACGAATAACATTTAACTTTATTATAATTTATTGAAATGTATGATTCTGATCTTTTTATGGAAAATGTGTGTTGTATGAACGACTTTCAAAACCTTAGCATTATCAAATATGGAGTAACAATATAATGCATACTTAACATAACAATTGGGTAATTATGTGATGGAGCAATTAATAATTATGATAAATTTGTCAATATTCACAAGCAAATAAATCAAAAGTGCACATTTAATTAATTGAAGGTGTATGTACTTTAGTTATATATGACAAGAATAACAATAGAATTTAATTACATTTGAAGGACCTAAAAGTGATATTAATATCTGCATATTTTAGATGTGTGAAAAATATTTTGTTCCTCCATCTTTGTTTAAAAGTTTAAATTTCCGTTCTAATTTTGAACAACATACATTTTCTTCCTCATGTGCAACATCCATTTTGAAGGATTAATTTTTACATCTTATTCCATTAAAATATAATTTATCCAACTCGTCAATATGGATGAATTTGATTAGGCCTATTAAAACGAAAATCAATTTGTGTGAAACTCAAGATGCATGTTTAAAATTAAAGTTGGTTGATATAGAAAAACAAATTTAGCTCAAATTGATTCATAAAAGAAGTTATTAAAAATAATTTTGTTTGGTAATCTTGATTAGAGTTGGGAAATTGGATTGTGGTCCATTTTAAGTGCATAGCCGAAACCAAACGAATTATTAACATGTTCATTTATTTGTTCAAATCATTTTGACTAGCCTAAACCTAATTTGATCCGCCATTTAATATGCGTAGATTTTTTTCATTAATCCAAAAAGGGAAATCATTAGTTCCTAATTATAAACCCATATTTTCTCTGACTAAATTCTCAAAACCTAATGGAAATACAAAAAAAATAAAAAATTGTACACGGAGGTGGAAAATAAAAAATGAGAGGAAGTGAATGTACGAATTAATTGTATAGGAAAAAAAATATCGTATTTAATCACACGTGCAAATAATTTAACCAAATTTAGAGAAGCAAATTTGGGAACTAACACAAGAGATTCAGTGGCCTGCCATGGGTCGACACTACTTTTAACTAGTCATGTTCCTTGATTTTTTAATAATATAATAAAAAAGAAATATTAATTCACTATTATTATTATTATTATTATTATTATTAATAATAATAGTAATAGTAATAATAAACAATCAATTAAGTATAATTATATTTATATTAAAAAGACCAGTAAATTAAAATACCTTTGTCTGAGTTATTTTGTTTTGAAACCAAAACTTGATCTGTTTAGGGTCAAGCCCTACTTCTCTACTCAATTGTTCTCGCTGGTCCTCATCTGGATGGTCACATTTCTTGAAGAATCTTCATTTCAAAAATCACACAAAAAATAATCATTATTATTGATTAAATTTTTTAAAACAATAAACCTAAAAATAAAAAGAAGAAAAATAACTTTATCTATTATCGCATATATATGGTGTACTAGTAAGTATTTCTCTATCATTAATTAACCGAAATCCCCAAGTTCGAGTGTTAGAACTAAAGTCGTCCTTGGTTGAGAATGTTTTACCCCTAAAACGGTATATAATTTACAATGTAAAGTTGGATAAGCCAGTCCCTAGAGAGGGTACTAGCTGACCGAGGACATTGAAGAGTGGTTTGTCCTCATGTATCCTTAAACAAAGGCTTGATGTTTGCGACTTGGGATCGGAGTCGTTAGCTTTGGCCAAGAGTGTTTTATTCCCAAAAGTGAGACTTTGCGAATGAATATGAATTTATTGTGCCCTAAAGTGGGACATTTCAATACAAATAGGTTAGTTGATCCCTAAAGTGGAATATTTTAATGTGAATCTGGATTAGTGGAACCCTAAAGTAAAACTTTTTGACGTGAGTCTATATTAACTAATTCCAATAAAAAGGTATAAAACACCAAGAGAAAGATTGTGTTAAATATGAGAAATACATTAAAATTAAAGAAATTCATCTCTTTATGTTAAAGTTATTAATGAATAATTAAGAACAACTAGTTCGTTTATAAAAATGTATATACATGGTAGATCTTATCATCCAAAAAAACTATTTTTGAACCGTTTAAGCAATACAATCAAAAAAGTTGAATTGCGAAATCAAAAGTACATATATTTGTCAACAGTCGTTAAGCAAAAACACAAAAGGCAAAACATGAAATAAAAAAAATTAAATTTGAATTATTGAAAAAAAATGCGCGCAAACACAGACACATTGATAATATATGATTATACAACTAATGGATTTTGATTTATCACTCATGCCTCTTAGGAAAATAGCGTAATATCTTTAAAAAATAAAATTAAAAATTAACAAGAAGAAAGAGAATTGAACATATATGAGGGTTCAAGATTTTTTTTTGGTAATAAAATTGTTCTTACTCTTCAAACTGTTGAATTTGTTCCACGGAGTATCTTGGGCATTGCATTTGCCCTATTGACCTTTTTTTGGAGGTTGATTCTCCCGAATCTGTCATTTTTCTTTACTAATTTTTTGTTCAAATAAAACAAAAGAACACACACAAAAAAAAGTGTTAATATGTTTATTTATTGTTACCCAATCAATTCATATAAGGAACAATCAAAATAGATCCAAGAGAAAAGAGATATATAAGAGAGATTCTAATTACACACCTTTTAATTGATGAATAGAGATAGAGAAAGATGTCATAAGTTCATAGTAAGTGATCTATTTATATAGTAAAAAACAAGTTGACTTGACATATGATTGACACATTGAATCTGAACGGCAAAACATTAAGGATAAAATTTTAGAGAATACAAATGTGAACACAAGATAAGAATTGTGATATGTTTTAATTTATTTTTGTCTTTCGCAAAATATTTGATTTGAGATTAATATATATGGTTTGCTATTTATAATTATCTATGTAAATCGTATCATACGCTAAATTTCATAAATAGAAATATAATTATGGCTTTTGAGTCATATATTAAATTTCATAAATGGAAATATAATTATGACTTTTTGAGTCATATGATAAATTTCATAAATGGAAATATAATTATGACATATATATATATATATATATATATATATATATATATAAAGGAGGACCATAGACAAGGTGATGTGGCACCTCTCTATAGCCTCCATTTGCATTAAACTTTTTCCTTCTTTTGTTTTTCTTTTTTTGGAAAATAAATTAATTATTATATCATTAAAAAAATTACTTAAATTTATTACAAATAAATATTTTATTAATTGAGGATCATTTATAACAAAAATCTTCATATTGTTTTATTTATTTATATCACTATAATAATTATGTACGTGATCGTAGTATGTCACGTCGTCTCATCCCCGCTGCATCGAAGAGTACCTATGCACTATGTTCCGGTTCACTGATAAGGAAGATAGCGTTGGGGTGGGGGTGTACGACGTGATACTAAAGTATGACCGGGGAAGATACATGCTAACTATGGGTAAGAAGCAGGAACCATTATGTAAAAAAAATCGGGGGGTTACAGAGGCCCCAGCAGAGAGAAAAGTCAGGATAACGAGCGCTCTGCCCACCAAACGGGTGGCGGGAGCAGTGGGCAAGTGCTTGGTAAGCCAACAACCCAGTGAACCGGGCTGGGTTAGAACTATGCTCAACTGGGTAAACCCGCGCAAACAAAAACTCTTTCTGATTAGGGATGATAATCGAAATGGCGAGGGTCTGTTACCTACCATAAGTAGGGACTCACAGAAGACTGACTGAAGAGAAGGCCGCCCAGTGTGGCAGGCTCTTGCAAGAAATCTGTGGGCAGGCAAGTTAGTTCACAACTCTGAAGCCGAAGACGAAGCGAGGAAGGCAGCTACAGAGCAGCAGATAAGGAAGAGATTTAGGCAACTTAATTGACCTACCGGACTCTAAAGAAAGGGTACCACTTATTTGGAAACTCGAAACTTGCCGGTTTCCAAGCGCATACCCGAAAGCCCTAAGAAATGCATAGGAAAGAAGGTCATGAACTATGAGCTAGAAGTCTTTTTACTTTTGTTTGGGCCATGGAGGCCAGTGCTCCTAAGATCATAGAAGCAATGCTGCAGAAAAAGAAGATTTGTTTTCCCGAAAATTCGGGTTGCAACCAAAAATGAAACTTGGTAGCACTCTAATCAGCTGTGATTCCTCTTGTTGAAAAGAAAGATGCGAGAGCGGGTGCTAGCTTCCTAAACAGGATTTTCTATGAGGTAGAGGCTGCATCAATAAAAGAAAGATAAGGAAAGTGTACAAGATTCCAATCGGGCCACCTTCCTTTAAGTTGTGGCTAAAAATAAGCCTTGGTGATCTATCTTCCTTTCACAAAGAGCTTTTGATATATGCGTCCCAGTTCTAATCCAAGGAATAATTTCAAAAAAAGAAAACGGGAATGCCAAATTATCTATTTTTCTAGTTAGAATGGATTGGTCGTACCTATCCAATATCCCTTATTCTCCTTCCTTTCCGAGGTAGTACTAATTAATGCTTGAATTGCTCCTATTAGAAATAGGGCTACTCTTGGTACGAAAGAAGGATATTCCGAGCCTGGGCAGCCTTTCTGCAAGTTCCAATTTAGAAGGTTGTGAATTCGGCTTAATTTAAGTTAATTATTCTATTGTAAAAATATATTACTTCATTTATACAATAAATATTTTATTAATGTAGGAACATTTATTTAAAGAAAAACTCTCTATATTTTTTTTCTATTTGTTTATCCCACTTCTAATCATGAAATCATAATTAAAAAAAAATACATTTTGAGTATTTTATTTTTATTTTTTTATTTATTCACTAGGAGTTACTACCCATGACTTGCCCCTCTTTAATTTTTACTTTTAATAATATTCATTACTCTCATAATTTTATGTCCATAACCTCCAAATTAAATTTATATGTTTATGATGTCTTATGCTATTCCTTTTTTTTTTGCCTATAAATTCGTATTAGTTTCATGAATATTCACATTCACTATTATCCTTTTTCTTTTCATCATATTGATTTTGTTTGTAACAAAAAAGAAGTACATGTAGGTAAGAAATATTTCATTGCAAACTTTTATTTTTTATTTCCTCTATTTTTGTCTATATAAATTCGTATTTGATTTGTGAATAAATATAACATGAAACAAAAAAAGTACATGAAGTTAATAAATATATCATTCTCAAGTCCTTATTTTTTTATTTCCTTTATTTTATCTATACAACTTCATATTTATTTTCATGAAGATTCACATAGAAAGTTATAATTGCTCTTCTTCATCATACTTGTTCGTGAATTAACTAACATGTAACAAAAAAAGTATATGAAGGTAATATATATTTTATTCTAAAGTCTTTCTTTTTATTTTTATGTACTTAGACATGCTTTCTTAATATTTTTTCTTTATGTTTGTATTATCATTTATCAAGTAAGTATGATTAAAACAAATCTCTGTAATTCTTAACAATGTGTTGTCCGTATGCAATTGCTCTTTCTAATAGTTAGTATTCCAGATATAATATAATTTGATTATAATATTTGTTAGATTTCAAGAAATAATTATTATTTAGTATTGTTAGTACTATTGAAAAGATAATATACAACTACATTATATATAGTTTATATTTAGTTCTTTCTTTTGACATAATTATTTTTTATTGGTATATGATTTTTTTTATTCAGTTGGTTGCATATAATGAAGAGTTTGACATATGGATCAAACCATGATGGCGGAACTCTTTGCAAAGGAAGATGGTAGAAGGACATAATTAGATATTATTTTTTCACTTTGAATTATATTAGCAACTTAGTTACTTTTGATAGAGTTTTTTAAAATTTGATTTATATTGTCAATGCTAATCATTTGATCGTTTAGTATTCTACTTTCTCTTTGTTATGAAGAAATTAATATAATTATTTCATTTTAATAACAAAAAATTTATGATGATTAGGAGTTTCATTTTTATTATAATCATAAAAAAGTGATTGAAAAATAAAATATTATTTTCATGATCTCATTTTTTGCGTATGTAACAATCTGCACCGTTCTTTTTGCTTTGAAATGTATTTATAATTTTTATGTAGTCACCAATTATTATATTTTCTCTGTTCATTTTTTGTATTTTCACCCCTTATTTTTATTTATTTATTTTACAAATAAAATCAATAAATAATTAGTAATACATTTAATGTTTAATAAAATTACATATTTAAATTATTTATAACTCATGTCTCTTCATCTTACTTGTAACGTTTAATATTAAATATTATTCATAATTTTTATATGTTTCATTTTCGTAAGTCTTATAAATATTTAATTAATTTTTAAAAAATATAATAAGCAAATGTAATAATAATAAAATCGAATTTTTTTTTTGACGAAATTAGAGTTTGAATAGAACATTAGTACTCCTACAAAAGATAGAGAAAATTAAAACATATATAATATATAATATTTTCAACCTAATACAGTATATTGTTATTTCAACAATATTATCTATTATTCCATTTACTTCATCACGGTGAATATTTTGTTCTAATATATACATGTACAAAATAAATAAATAAATAAATATATTTTATATGTTTAAAATAATCTGTAATATCGAAGACGAGGAGAAATATTAATATTATCTATATATTCGATACTAACCTAAATATTACACATTTCATATTATCATCTTATAAATATTTAATATAGTCGCGCGAAGCGCGAATAGTTTCATCAGTGATATATAAATGTTAGAATTTTTCGCCATCAAAGCTTCTAATAGAAAAACCATAAAAGAATTATCCTCCTATGATGTCCTAACAAATGACAACTTTACTAATTAACTATACAAAACATTTATGTTTTATTTATTATTATTAAAAATTTGTATATTTTATAGGTGTATATATAATTTAGGATAAATGACAGAAATTCCACCTTTAAGTTCTCTTATTACCATTATCTCCTATTAGTTTTATAAATTCTCAAAATCCCCTATTTTCACACATCAAATTAATGTATTGGCGCATCAAATTAATGTATCTCGTGCATTAAATTAATGTATCTCGCGCATCAAATTAATGTATCGTGTATTAAATGTACATCAAATTAGTGTATCATGTATAAAATGTAATATATTTTACTTAACAATTAATGTATCTCGCGCATCAGATTAATGTATCAGCGCTTATATTATTGTATCATTTGAGGGATTTTTGTCATTATAAACTTATAAGGGACAAATGGTAATTTTACCTTAAAAGTATGTGATTTCTGTCTTTTGTCCTATAATTTATCGGTTGAATTTAATATTTATTTTGGTTTTTTAATAAAATCAAATCAAACAAACTAAGATTACAAGACTTCCGAATTTAAATTCAATAAAAAAATGATTTATTTAATCAATATGATTCAATTCTAGATTCGATATGATTTTTCATCGAACCATGAAGATCCCTATAGATGGAGGTACCTTTATGTCTAACTTTGATTATTATTATTAGTTGTGACGTCCATGTGTGGATCATACTGTTATTGTTGGGGTTATTAGCCGATTTGTGAATATTGGGATATCTCTTTTTGACAAAGAGAGCTCTAGCAAAAGTTTTACAAGATCTTGGGAGTTATTGAATTTTAGGCCATGATCCATACTCGAGGACGAATGTTACCAAGAGAAAAAAAGTAATATAACACTCCATACATTGAAGCTTAGTTATAACCATTATATCTCCTATAGGTTCATCATAACCATGATTAACCATGTGAAAGCACATGTTAAAGTTGTTATCCTTTCAAGTACTAGTGTCCAAAAGATTGAAGTTAAAAAGAATTGAAACACCAAGTTTGGAAAGATTTGTGTCAACATGCGGACTACATATGTGACATTTTGAGTCAATGATTGTCAACAATATTTTTAATTTAGCGTCCAATAACACCCCAAAAGTTTCTAATTCTATATCAGACTTTGTGAAGATACAAAAAACTGAAGTTTACAAAATTTCCTTACTACTAATGCTTTTATGGATCGTGTAAGGAACCAACGACTATGATGGCATAATTGGTAGCAGATTTCAGGACGGGGAAATTTGTCTAGGGGTTTCACGGACTCTTCTATGGACGTGGAAGCTTTCATAAGCCGTAGATTGGTCCGTACAATGAGAACTCATAAACTGAGGAAAACACTGTCTTTTACGGGCACTTTTAAAGTCTGTAGATTGTTATATGGTCCATAGATGACCCCCAATAGATTTCAAGTTAGGGTCATTTTGATTATTTTTTTCCAGTCTTTTAATTTCTATGCTACGTTGTTTTGGACTCTTTTTTTGAATGTCAGATTAAGGGATTCTTAGTAGACCCAAACCCAAATCAAGTTTCCCCACTCTCAAGTTTCCTCTCAAGCAAGAACTAGGGTTCCACGCTTCAAGTATCCATTCAAGGAATTCAAGCTACGATTCTTCATTTCAGGTATGTTGGATTTCATCAATAAGTATCCATTCAACCATTGTGTTCCAAAGAAAACCTAATTTCTTCATTGTATGAGTCCTACAAACCTAGGGTTTTCTATGATATTCATGTGTTATCAATGCAAATTAGTCCTCCTTCATGAATAATGGAAGGAGTATCTTTTTCTAAAATTTGCCAGGACCTAATTTGTAATTGAATAATCCAATAACATGATAAAAGTACAAAAAATATTAAAATAATACTGAATGTCAATTTGAATTATCAGGAATTGAATGATGACCATTGACCACTACTTCTTCCTAGTAATTAGTAGGAAAAATTAGGCTCTAAGTCTAATAAGAGAATGTATTTATAAAAAAGTATTACGCAAAATAACTAAAAATGAAAAAGATGTAGCATTCTCTATCCATCCAGTTGGTTGTACTCTAATACTTCTCCAAATATTCTCGGATCACAAAGAACACGTGTGTATTTGTAATTAGACTAGTAAACTATAAATTAACAAAGCTTAATAAAGTACATAAATCAAAACAATTAAAAAATTTGTATACAAATCTCTTTTACTTTCCTATTATCTTATTCTGGTTTGATCGGAAAAAATAAATAAAAGACGATGCCTTATGGACAACTTGAAGTGTATGTTGGACATGCAAGAGGCCTTGATGACAAAAATTGGCTCAGTATTTTCCTCACTAACTCCCTTTCTTTATACAAATAATTTAAAATACATACAACAAAAAAATTAAATTCTAAATCCACTCGTTATTATTAAATATTCTTCATCTCTAATTATAGGTTAACTGATTTTACTTTTTCTTTTGTTACATTTCAAAAGCTGATATGAATCCATATGTGGTCATTACATGTCATACTGAAGAAAAGAAATCCAGTGTCGCATCAGGTTAGTAGTAATTATCATTGGATCGAATGTAAAAACTTCAATATACTTTTTAATTTGTTGATATAGTAAATACATATAAATTAATTAAACGTGTACTTTAATAGTATAAGTTTTGTTTTTATAGGCGAGGGAGATGACCCAGAGTGGAATGAGTCTTTCTTATTCACTATTTCTCGTGGTTGTGACGATGTTCACATCAAGGTTATGGATGAAAATACATTTCAAGATGACGATTTCATTGGGGAAACAACGTTAATAATCTCCCTCTTTCCTTTCTCTTTCATGAACATTGACTTTGTTTTTGCGAATAATACAGTCTCTAATACATGGTTCTTTTTAATTTCTATATCTCGTTATCAAAACAGAATTTCATTAGAGGAAGTGTTTCGCGAAGGAGAAGTTGAAACAACAACATATGATCTTTATAAGGACGATGAAAATTGTGGATCCGTCAAAATTGGCCTCACTTTCACACGTGAGGAGGTAACATATATTATAAGTGATTAACTGACAAAATAAATTTAAATTTTTTTTAAATTTGAGTAATGATTTTTTTAAAAGAACAAGATTATTGATCAAGATTAATATATTTTTCTCACTTGCAGAGGGATGAATATGACGAGGACTACTAGTTTATATACAACAAAAAATAGTCCTGAGAATAAATTATGAAATGATATTGATTTATTCAGTTTAGTTATTATTTTCTTGATTTTCATTCGAATGACATAGGCATTAATTTTGCAGTAATATTTTCTTTGTATTATTTCGATATGAATTCAATGTAAAATTGTGATACACGCGATAGCAAATACTACATTTGTGTCATCGATCAATTTTTAGCATGTTATATCTTAAGCGCGTTTGCTTTTGATGTTTGTAATATAAACTAGATAATGAAAAGACCCATTTAGGGGCCCAATATTGCAATCTTATAATAGAAATTTGATTAGTTTTTAATAGAAAAATTATTACGATATTTTCAAATAAATATGATAGGAAATAATGATAAAACATAATAGATTTTTAACAAACAAAATTATGTCCTACTTGATGAAAATTATAATGAATTATCTCTTTCTTTACAAAGTGATGAAACAAAGTTATGACTGTGTTTTAAAATTTATTAAAATTAGGAGAATAATTTTGTATAGTAAAGAAGGAATTTTTTCTAAAGTAATTAATATACATGATGAATAAATGTTTTATCTCAAATAAAGAGGATTTAAAAATATCAGCAATATTTGATATAATATATATTACAGTCATTTAACATGAGGTAGTTAATATAATAATTTATATAACTTGATTAAAATGATTTTAACTATCATAAAATAATAATAATAAACAAATATATGTTTTTCAATAAATTATATAATGACATATATGTTACATGAAGTTTTGAGATTATACATAAAAAGAGAAATAAAGTAAATTAGATACTTCAAAAATTATTTTTAAAATCTAAAAAATACAAACAACTCCATTATTTTGAAAAGTTTGAAAAGAACCAAAGGAAATGACATAACATGCTTCTGAAATTGTTGAAAATTTTGTTCTTGAAGAGCTTGCTCATTGGTTGCATTCCTTTTGAATTAAGCATTTTGATAAAAGGAATTGTCATTGATATTGAATTAAACATGTTAACTGATTCATTAGGGTGTTTGAAAAGTGTGGAGCAGTTGAATTTTGCTGAAAATTGACTGTATGGACAAGTCTAAGTGATGTGTCCACTAAGAAATAGTGAATTTTACTTTTGTTATAAAATTATTTTACAAAAGTAGGGTCATTATATAGAGCATTGATCGGAAATGTAGTTCTTAATGTTGAAAAAAAAACCTACATTATTGATTTTCTTAATACGAGATCTATTTCGGAGTGTATACTATTTAGGACGCAAATAAAAAATAAAGCGGAGAAGGGTCTAAAATACCCTTATAGTATTAGAATTGGTACAAAAATACCCCTCGTTTACCTTTTGGCCTCAAAATACCCTTGGGGTTAACCTTTAGGGACCTATTTTGCCCTTTTGGCTAACAGAATACTTAGTCAAAATATTTAATTATTTCATTTATTACGTGGCATGTTGTAACTGGTTGGAAATTTAATTAATTAAAATCTAATTTATTTGACCCAAACCACCATATCCACCCGGATCCACCCGACCCATATTTCAAAATACCCAACCCATCCAAATAAAACCCCTATTACCCATTTCTTTAAACAAAATCCTAAATATTTCCCCCTCAACTTCATCAGTTCTTGAATGAATCTGCGGCGATGTTCAAGTAAAAAGTGAAGAAATCGATTTGCTACTCCGATAGACTTACTATTAATAATTTTCATAAATATTGTGTAATGATTGTCTTCAAAGGAGATGTCTTCAAAGGAGATGACAATGGTGTGAGCATTCCAACTAATCTGCCATACTCACCAATAAAATTGGCTTGGAAAGGGAAAGAAGCTATGACTTCAAATCAGTTGACAATTGAAAAGGAGACAAGAATTGGCAAATTGAAGGCAAAGCAAGGAAAAGAAGCTACGACTTCAGATCAGCTGATAGTTGAAAAGGAGAAAAGAATTGGCAAATTGAAGGCAAAGAGGGGAGGGAAGAAGTAGTTGCATTATGAAGTTGTTTTTCGTTTTCTAGTGTTATGTTATGGCATAATGAAACTTAATATTTTAAATTTTTTGATGTTACTATGTCTTGAACAAGTGTCTGTAAGTTTTTGTGGGTTCAAAATATATGACAATGCCATTACCACTTATCTATATAGTTGTTGGTTTTTGTTTTCCAGTTACATTATGTATGTTGCTTTTTTTGGGATGATGTCTTGATGGTAGGCTTAAGAGATCTTGTGAGTTGTGAATCCCCAGTGATATTTTCTTTGAAATAGATTGAGTTGATAATTTCTAGTGTTGGGAGTGTTTCTTTAATTTTGGTTGTCTACTAAATTGTAGAGACGACGAAATAGCTGAGATCATATTATATTGTTAACCTGTGTTTGTGTAAAATTGAAAAGCAATTCATAATTTAGATGCTTTAATAATTTGCAGATTGCTATAAAAAAATGTTTTATGATTTGCAGGTTGTAGTAAAAATTTGCAGATAGGATTTTGTTTGAGGGAAATATTTAGGATTTTGTTTAAAGAAATGGGTAATAGGGGTTTTATTTGGATGGGTTGGGTATTTTGAAATATGGATCGGGTGGATCCGGGTGGATATGGTGGTTTGGGTCAAATAAATTAGGTTTTAATTAATTAAATTTCCAACCAGTTATAACATGCCACGTAATAAATGAAATAATTAAATATTTTGACTAAGTATTCTGTTAGCCAAAAGGGCAAAATAGGTCCCTAAAGGTTAACCCCAAGGGTATTTTGAGGCCAAAAGGTAAACGAGGGGTATTTTTGTACCAATTCTAATACTATAAGGGTATTTTAGACCCTTATCCGAAAATAAAGGGTGAAACATTTATTGGTATAAGACATGAGAGGGGAGAGAATTGAGGAGTGAATGAAATGAAGAATGAGTTAATGTCTATTTATTTGTGTCATAGACTTAGTTCTAGAAAAGTCTTATAATTTTTAATTTTTAGAAAAGTCATGTATCTTGCAGAGGAAATTTACCACTTGAAAAAAAATATTTTAATGAAATTTAAGAATACAATTTATTAAATTTTAAATAAGATATGTATAAAATGATCATATTACCCTAGATCGTCCTCAAGTTTTAAAATCAAACTTACATCAGTTCACATATTTAGATTAATATGTTTGAAATCAAGTAAAAGTACAAACTTGATTATATATTTTATGAAGAACTACACTTTTATAATCTAATAAACATTTTCATTTACTCTAAATACAAATATATCATCCAATTCATTTTATTTGTAAAGTTACTTTTGAACATCTTTAAAATATATATTTTTAAAATATTGAAATTATTTTATTTATTCTTTAATTTCAATCTAATATATAATTAATTTTATCATACTTGTTTCTTTTCAGATATATTAATTAGAGTTAAAATAAGAAGAAAATAATTAACTATGTTTTTAAGTAATGAATTTTTATGTTAAAGTAGGCATTTTTAGTAAGCATAATGAATATAAAAATATTAGGAATTAATTAAAATAATAGTTAAATAGAGTAATGAATAGATATCACAATAACTCATAAAAAAAGTAAAGTGATAACACAATGAGTTGATAGAAATAACATTAACCAAAGATGTTTCTAGAACTGTTTAGTTTCTTGTTATTATTCTTGGTAGTTTTTTATTAGTGTGAAATTACATTTTTATCCTTGATCATCATTCACTTCATATACAAAGAGATGTTTCTTGCATTATTTGTTTCTCTTGCTATCTTTCTCAATAGATTTTTGTTAGCATAAAATTACATTTTTACCCTTGGTCGTCCTACCACTTCACTCTTCTATATTTGTAATATATATTTTAAAGGCTTAAGGCGTCTATGACCCCTTAGAGTTGTTCGTATATTCACTTAGACACTATAACTATGACTAGTATCTATTAGACACTTTAATATTAACAAATATGTGTCTATTGAACACAAAATAACAATGAACATAAAAATTATTGTGCGTGTAACTCACACAAGATATTTTGATAAAGTTATCAATAAAATTGTGACACGTGGACCATAGCCCAATCTAACAATAAAATATGAATTTTTAGTTTTGAAAGAAAAAAATAATTTTCAATTCTAATTAATCTAATCCCACCTACTGAAACTTTTGTGGTTCTTTTTCTTTTTATTACTCCTAAAAATTATGGGAATCAAGTCTATCGATGTAGAATGTGTAGCTTAGCAAATTAATTTTTAAGATGCTTGTTAAAAATAAATTGATGTGAATCATTCTGTAATCAACAACGACTAGAATTCGAGAATACTCAAATTAATTCTATGAAATTTATGATATTATTTTTAATTATAACTTTATTTAGTTTTACATTTAATTTGACTAGTGATGTTTGTTTAGAGAGTGGCCAGAAATAGAGATGTACGGAGGCCGACTAACTCTTTTAACTTTAATGCCTAAAAATCTTTTTTCTATAAAAATCAAATCAGTTAGTATATATATATATATATATATATATATATATATATATATATATATATGAAAAAAAAAGTGCAGAGAGTTTGAGTGAAGAATACAATAGCTGAAATAAGGGTGGAGTTGATTTCTTTTCTTTATCAAAAAATCAATTTTAAATCAAAAATCCCTTTTTAATAATTTTAGTACCAAGTGTCAATAAAACAAAAAAAAGTACAAATTTCTAAAAAATAAATAAAACCAAAATACTATTTGAACCTATTCAGGCGGCTAATATAAGTGAGGTACACTTATATTGTCATATCAACGTTTTGTGTTTAATAGGTACATATTTTATATAATTTTAAGTGTTCAATAGGTACTAATTTTAATTAAGATGTCTAAGTAAATTATGTAAATAACTTTAAGGGGTTGTAAATGACTTAAACCTATTCTAAAATTAAAAAAAAATTGTCAATATTTCATCGACCTACAATTTATAAAAAAACTTAAAAACATCCCAAATATGAGCACATTAAATGATTAATGTATTGAGGTAAGTGATAATAAACAACACTTGAGTTAGTTAAACTTCAATTAGAGAGAGACTCTCTCCACTCTCTAGAACCAAATTCCAATGGCGGCATCCCAAAACAGAATACCACATCCACCTAAACCCCCTGATAAGGAATCTATGGATATAGAAAAGATAATCCATGCTTCTTTTAAAGAAGCATTCATCTCCCATGTTCCACTAACAAGCAAGTTTGAGGAACTAGCGAATATTCAAACGAGTGATAGGACCCAGGTATACGAGGAGGACCATGAAGGACTAGAGCAAACGGAGGAAAGCAACGGAATTGGTCTTGACCAAATCACATTGTCAAATGATGAGAAACAGAGAATCTACCAACCTTGGGCGTTCTCAGTCATAATTAAACTGTTGGGGAAAAGATTATCCCACCAATATCTAAGAAATCGACTTAAAGGTCTGTAGAAACCATCGGAAGAAATCATACTAATTGATCTCGAACATGACTATTACATAGTAAAATTTCTTAAAGAGGAAAACATGATATTGCCGTTACAATGGGGGCCTTAGTTTATTAACGGATACTACCTGTCAATCAAATTTTGTAGCGTCCGAAGCCAAGGAAACCTACTCTTCGATTTGGATAAGACTGCATTAACTTATGTGAGAAGCCTCTCCAAGAGCAGACAAATACATCAAGCTCCCCAAGTGAGCAAAATAAAAGCTTACACGTGGCTGGCTCAACTACCACTTCCATGGACAGCTACTCTCCGGCTGTATTGGAGAGAGTTGAGATAGATACTAAAGATAAAATTCAAAATTCCAGATAACTCCTACTTTTCAAATACACAAACCGACATTCCAAAAAAAGATAAAAAAAAAATTAAGAAAGTACCCAGTACTGTTATTCCTAGTACTAATAAATACTCCCCATTATATAATTTGCATATTCCTATAGATTCTATTAGTATTGAACTTCCTAATATAAACTGCAATGCCAAGGCTCCCTTTTTCATCACAAATACGCTGTCAAGCTTCAATAAGACAAACTCTCCATACAAGCTTCCAAACTCACTTCCAGACAATGTCGAACGACCAGCAAGTCCTCAACCTAGAGGACCAGGACCACCCTCCTAGCAACACACCAATATATGCGACTCCAGCACCTCTACTAAATGTGATACCTACATCATGGATGAAACTAAGCCTACAAGGTCACTCTCTCTCCTTCAATGTGATGATCGAGGGAAGAGAAGTGGTCATTGTAGTCCAAAACCCGACATTCATAGCCCAGGTGGTGGGGGAGGGAATGAGGCTGGCCATGGAAGCCTATAATACTCATGTATGGATGACATCTATGCTCCATACTCCACTTCCTGTTCAAGTCCCCCTAACTCCTCTTTTCCATATCCCGACATGGGAAACTCCCACACTCTACCCAATGGAGCAGAATTCAGCTGTGATGCCATTCCTCCCTCCGACAATGTCGAACCTAGGGATGAATCCTCTCTTCAGCCCACTGTACTTGTACCAGCAGGGAGCTCCCCCTCCGGTGTTGGTGCCAACGGGATCTGTGGAGAGCTTGAACCAAGGATCGAACAATGTAGCTACCTCGTCCCAGGTACAACTCACAACCCCACCATTAATTCCAATATCAAATGCGAACTCGCAGGAAGTAGGGGAAACACTAGAAATGTTGAGAGAGACAAGAACGAAAATCACAGTTTTAAGAGAAATAAAAATAATGGACTACAAAGAAAAACACGAAAAGAAACTAATACTCATTTGTCATCCGAATCTTTAAAAAAGCTCGCTAGACATCAGATCGCCGGTAAACTCTCAGTTAGGGAAATATGTGCTAATTATGAATCCCACGTTGAGGAAATAGGAAGGCAGGAGAGTCCGAGGAGAAACTTGCCACCAATAGTACCGCCTAACATGATAGGATCAATAAATATAATCATATGGAACTGTAGGGGGAATAACCCAGACTTTAAGAGGAACTTTCGTTCAATGTTAGACTGGCATAAACCACCTTTAGTTGCTCTGTTAGAAACCAAAATGCAAAACCATCAACCATTGCTGGAAGACTTTCCATTCAGCAGAATGATAGAAGTCCCAGCCGTAGGAAACTCGGGAGGCATTGTGGTTCTATGGGATGATAACATATTGGAGCTGGATGAAATTGCTACGACTCGGGTACACGCCATCATCAAGGTACATAACTTAAATATTTTTTGGCTTTTTAGTGTTATATATGCTAGTACTTATAGAAATATGCGTAAAATCCTATGGAATAATATGCACAATATTAAAGATAATTTTGGGGGCAAGTGGCTAATAGGGGGTGACTACAACGAACTCCTCCATAATTCGGAAAAAAAGGAGGGAATCCTCTAAATGCCTCAAGAGTTACGAATTTCCAAGAAACTATCAATTACTGTGAAATAATTGATATGGGTTTCAAAGGAAGCCGATACACTTGGTTAAACAAAAGGTTTTAAAAAAAGATCATTAATTTTAGAAAGATTAAAACGGTTCTTAGCAAATAATGAATGGTTACTGAGTTATCCAAATGCACAAGTGCAACCTACCTCGGACCCACTCTGACCACTGTCCCCTTTTAATGAACTTATTCGGTAGTTGTGGGAACACTAGGGCCAGACCTTATCGACTAGAGACTATGTGGACCTCCCATCCTGACTTCATAAAAATTGTGAAGCAAGCTTGGGATAAAAATAAAAGTCTTTTGTGGGGCGTTGACAAATTTCGAATTGGAGGTAACCGGATGGGCAAAATCAACGTTTGGTGATATTTTCCAAAAGAAAAGGAAGCTGCTGGGAAGGATACAGGGAATTTAATCCTCTCCAAATTACATGAGTAGCGACTTCCTACTTGACCTACAAAATAAACTAATAATAGAATACAATGATATCTTAAAAATAGAGGAAGAATATTGGAAGCTTAGGACCCGAATAAACTGGTTAGCACAAGGTGATGCTAATACTAAGTTTTTCCACTCTACTACACTAAATCGTTGTAGAAGAAATAAAATCTTGTCCTTGCAAATAGATGACGGGAGTTGGTTAAGCAATCAAATTGATTCTAGAGTTCACCACGTCATACTTTGCCAAATCGTTTAACTCTAATCATAATCTATCCCCGAGATGCTTCAAAACTCAAGACTTTTCCTTAACCGGGGAAGACCTTACCTCTATGGGTGGCACCTTAAGCGAAAGAGAAATTGCACTTGCAGTCATCTCTTTTAAACCGCATAAGGCGCCTGGGCCTGACGGTGTTCATCTTTTCTTCTACAAAAAATATTGGACTACAGTAGGACATTCGGTAATAGATTTCTGTAAAAAAACATGGGTTGATGAATGCGTCAACCCAGAGATTAACACCACAAATGTGTGTCGTATACCTAAAACGAAGAATGCTTCGAACATAAAATATTTTAGACCCATTAGTTTATGTAATACCACCTATAAGATAATTACTAAAATCATTGTAAACAGAATTAAACCTATTCTAAACAAGATTATTGGCCCCTCCCTGGCAAGTTTTCTTAAAAACAGGCAGGCTACAGATAATGTTATTATTGTACATGAGATCATAAATCATTTTAAAAGAATGAAGGGGAAGTTCGGGAATATGATATTAAAGATAGACCTAGAGAAGGCTTTTGGCAAGTTAGAATGGTCGTTTGTGAAATATACCCTGCATTACTTTAGTTTTCCTATAAGAATCATAAATATCATAAAGTCTTGCATCTCCTCTAGTAAGATTGCTATCTTAATTAACGGGACTACAACAAAATATATTACACCAAACAGAGGAATTAGGCAAGGGGACCCTATGTCCCCCTATCTATTCATTATGTGTATGGAGGTTCTCGCAAGAAGAATTAATAGCCTAGTTCTCAAACAAGTGTGGAAACCCGTACGAATCTCAGGGAAGGGACCTAAATTGTCTCACCTATTCTTTGCAGAAGATTTAGTACTTATAGGAAAAGCGAAACTTGAAACATGCTTAGCAATGAAAAGTACAATGCAAGAATTTTGTTGTATGAGTTGGCAGAGTATAAATCATGCGAAATCAAGGATTCTATTCTCTAATAATTGTAGTAACTCATCCAAACGAACTCTAGCGATAACTACAGGAATCCAAGAAAGTAGCTATTTTCACCAAAAGCCCACAGCTAGGGACTTCCAATTCATTATAGATAATATGCAATCTAAGTTAGCTAGTTGGAAAATAAAATTCTTGAACATAGCGGGTAGAACTACACTAGCAAAATCGTCCCTCAATAGCACCAACGTATATAATGCAATTAGCTAAGCTACCTGCTTGTATCACGAAAAGGATGGATCGACTCCAGCGTAATTTTATTTGAGGATCCACGGATACTAAAAAAAGCTCCACCCCATCAATTGGAACCTAGTTACGGAAAGCAAAAAAGATGGTGGTTTAGGTGTACAAAGATGTAACATAAAAAATAGAGCCTTGTTACCAAGACTAGCCTGGAGAGTATTTAAAAACCCAAATGCCCTATGGGCTAGAACACTCCTAAACATTTATACAAAATCAAATGATCTAAGGAATAACTCAAGTCATAAAAAATAGAAAAGTTCCTATTGGAAAAAAGTAATAAATGGATGGGAAGAGTGCAAAGAATGCACTCACTGGCTAAATGGGGATGGAAAACAAATAAACCTTTGGACAGACCCATGGATCCCAAACTTAAAGACACTAAGAAACATGCTTAGTGGTCCCCTTCCAGTGGAAGAATCAGCGAGGCTAGTTAATACAATCATTATAGAGGGGCAATGGAAGCTCGCGAATATTCCCTACCCTTTACCACAAAGTGTCATTTACAATATTGATCAAATTAACATCCCTCATATTCCAGATCCAAAAGATAAGCCTTCTTGGGCACCTACAACTAAGGGGTCCTTCACCACATCCTCGATGTACCACCACATAAAGGGTAAATCAAAACATAAAGTTACTTCCACTAAGGAATTTAACTGGATTTGGAAACTGTTAGTGAAAAACTTACTAGATAATAAAAAATACAAGATTACAATTGAAAATAAAATGAAGAAAATAAATCTCTTCAAGGCTGAGGCGCAGATATCTCGCTCTCTTTAAGGAGATTCAAGCCCACTGCAGCAAATGTTTTTCACCGGTCCAGCAGTAGTTCTCTTTGAATTGTCCCCTCCAGGATACAACAGCCTTTACACAAAAGATAACTCAACAACTCTGGACAAGAGTTGAGTCTAAAGCTCCACAAAAAAATACACCTCTCCTCAACTAATAAGAACTCTCTTTTTTGACTAACTCTTTCACTCTATATTTTTCTCTTGTGTGTTGTGTTTTTAAACCAAATGAAGACCATCACTATTTATACTACAAGAAGTCTTCCTAGCAATGAATAGGAAGATAATGGGGTAGTAAATAGTGAAGATAAATAACCTAGAGGTTACATATGTTACATAGGTTACAAAGAATAATGGAGGACTAAAGAATAAGATAATGAGAGGGATAACTAATGCCATCAATGGCTGATGAACATGCTGCCCAAGTTTTTCCAACGTTCATAGGAATGTTTCTGTAACCAACAAGATAATGGCAATAATGCATATGAGCATTGAATGATGAGTCACCAACAATTGCAAAGTAATATGCCCACTAACACTATATCAACTCAAAGTAAAGCAAATTAATATCTTATAATAATAATATTAAAATTCTAACCCAACAATCCCCCACTCATTTTAATATTAATCAAGAGAGTCTTTATCAGTTGAAGGAAGAATACTATGCAAAATGAAGGTGTGCTCTGCATTGAACCTCTACTTAGTGAAACACTAACTTTTACTCCAGAGTCGTAGTGGTCTCAGACTTGAACTATGACTGCTTAAGGGAAATAAAACATCACTGTCCACATATAATAATCAAGGTGTTGACATGAGCTTTAAAGCCAGCACGTTATGACCATGTGCTATCCCGGTTTCATGAGTGCATTTGAGAATAAGCCAATTCTCATAGGAAGTGACCTACTTCCACACATCACATAGGTGAAATCTGTCGAGAGTGTTCCTGTAAGCTTAACACTCTACCCATACGGGCTACAGATATTCATTAAGAGTTTTATCAACTCAACCTTCACAAACTACAGGAAATAATGCAATCACATCATAAGGAGGAAATTAAAAAATAGTGCATTTTTCACAACAAGTCATTATATGATTAGTTTTTCCCTTTGAACCTGGCTATAAGATCTCTAGTCCCCAGGTTGGGTTTCCTCATATATGACTCAAGGATTTGTAGGCTTCAATCCCATTCCCCTTGATGTGCTCCAAACCTTTTCTCTTGTTAAGGCCTTAGTAAGAGGATCTGCAAGATTATCACAAGATTTGAGATAATCAACATTAATGGTACCATTTGTCAAATATGATCTTACATTACTGTGTTTCCTCCTTATAGTGCTGGATTTACCGTTGTAATAACGGTTTTGAACTCTACCAATTGCAGCGGTGCTATCACAATGAATTAAAATAGGAGAAATTGGTTTTTTCAAAATAAGGAATTTGAAACAACAAATCTCTTAACCAATTCGTTTCCTCACTAGCTGAAGCTAAAGCAATTAGTTCAGCCTCCATGATAGAGTTAGCAATTATAGTTTGCCTTTTTGATTTCCCACAAACAGCACCACCACCTAAAGTAAAGACATAACCAGTGGTAGAACAGGAATCACCAGATAAAGTGTTCCAATCTGCATCACAAAAGCCTTCAAGTACAACAGGATATATTTTATAGAATAAACCACAATTTTTCGTTCCAATTAAATATCTCATAACTCTTGTTATAGCATGCCAATGTTCATTACCTGGCTTGCTTGTAAACCTGCCAAGTACTCCTACTGCATATGCAATATCAGGCCTAGTGTAATCAGTCACATATCTCAAACTTCCGATTATACTAGCATATTCCTTTTGATTTATTACATCATTTTCACTTTCAACAGGAAACAAGTGAACACTTGAAGCAAAAGGAGTAGCAACATGCTTGTAATCATGAAAGTTATATTTTTTTTCAAAATTTTCTCAACATAATATGACTGGTCAAGGAAAATTCCTTCACATGTTCTTGTTATTTTAATTCCAAGAATGAAATTTGCCTCACCAAGATCTTTGATATCAAAATGGCTTCTAAGAACATTTTTAGCTTCATCAATAACATTCACGTTAGAGCCAAAGATCAACAAATCATCAACATATAGGCAAATAATTACATGTGAATTATTCCAAGACTTATGATATATGCACTTATCACACTCATTTGTTTTAAAGCCATTTTCAATCATGCAGGAATCAAACTTATCATGCCATTGCTTTGGTGCCTGTTTCAAGCCATATAGGGATTTAGTAAGTTTACATACTTTGCTTTCTTGGCCTGCTTCAACAAAACACTCGGGTTGATCCATATAAATTTCCTCATTTAGGTCTCCATTTAGAAAAGCAGTTTTTACATCCATTTGATGAATTTGCAAATCAAAAATTGCAGCCATAGCAATTAAAAGTCTTATGAATGTAATTCTTATTACCGGAGAAAAAGTATCAAAAAATTCTAGGTCTTCTAGTTGTTTAAAACCTTTTGCAACTAGCCTAGCCTTGTATTTATCAATAGAACCATCCGGTTTCAATTTTTTTCGTAAGACCCATTTACAACCAATAGTTTTACAACCCGGTGGTAAATCAACTAACTTCCAAGTTTTATTAGAAATTAGAGATTCAATTTCATCATTTACAGCCTCTTTCCAAAAAATAGAATCATGTGATGATAAAGCTTCTTTCAAAGTTAGAGGGTCATTTTCAACATTAAACACATAAAAATCAAGACCAAAATCTTTTTCTACTTTAGCTCTTTTACTTCCTCTTAACTCAAAATCATTAACTTCTTTATTTTTCAAAGTTGAAGTAGAAGAACTAGGTAGTGACAAAATATTTTGTTCAATCCTTTGACCCCCACTATTTTTAGTATCAAAAGGAAACTTATTTTCATGAAAAATAGCATCACCAGATTCTATCACAATATTATCTTCAAGATTAAAAAATCTATAGGCTGTACTATTTGAAGCATAACCAAGAAAAGCACAAGTAGTAACTTTCTTACCCAACTTTGTAATCTTGGGATCCATTAGCCTCACAAAGGCTAGACAACCCCAAACTCTTAAATATCCTAAACTTGGCTTGTAACATTTCCACAATTCAAAAGGTGTCAGTTTTGACTTTTTATGAGGCACACGATTCAACACATAACAAGCAGTTAGAATAGCTTCACCCCAAAAATTCAAAGGTGCATGTGACTCAATAAGCATGGCATTAGTCAATTTAACCAAAGTTCTATTTTTCCTTTCTGCTACTCCATTAGATGAAGGAGAGTAAGGAGAAGTAGTTTCATGAATTATTCCCAATGATCTAACAAAAGAATTAAACTCATTTGATTCATATTCGCGGCCTCTATCACTTCTAATTCTTTTTATTTTTCTTCCAAACTGATTTTCAACTTCATGGAGATAAGTTTTGAAATTTTCAAAAGCATCACTTTTATTTTTCATCAAGTAAACATATGTAAACTTAGAAAAATCATCAATTAAAGTGATAAAATATCTATTACCCCCACGAGTTAGAATTCCACCAAGTTCACAAATATCAGTATGAACTAATTCTAACAAATCAGTTTTTCTTTCAACTTGAAAATGAGGCCTTTTAGTGATCTTGGCTTTACTACAAGCCTCACACTTTCAAAATTCTTTTTAACCATTGGGATCAATCCTAAACTACTCATGATTCCAACATAACGATCATTAATATGACACAAACGAGCATGTCAAAAATTAATAGAAGAAAGCATATAAACAGAAGTAGAAATTTTATTCATCTCTACATTCAACTTAAACATCCCATCACATTCATACCCCTTACCCACTAAAATACCCTTCTTCACCATTACATATTGATCAGATTCAATAATCTGTTTAAAGCCTGCTTTATTAAGAAGAAAACTAGACATCAATTTTTTTCTCATGGAAGGAGTATAAAGTACATCTTTTAAAGTTAATATCCTTTCAGAAGTAAAACACAATTCGACATCTCCCTTTCCAAGCACCTGAGTAGTATGAGCATCACCAAGCATGATGGTTTTGGGCTCCTCAAAATGAGTATATTTTTTAAACCAGTCTTTGGTATAACAGACATGACGGTTGCACCAGAATCAGCCCACCATCCATCAACACTCTCAACCATGTTTATGTCGGTAATCACCGCCACAAAAGGTTCTTCGGTAACGTTTGCCTGAGGGTTAGGACCACGTTTCCGGAATCTACAAAATTGAGCAATATGCCCACTCTTGCCACAAACAAAGCATGGTTCCTTTTCTTGAACTTGTTGATTTTGTGCTTGGTGATTTTCACCATTATTTTTCTTGAATTTTTTCTTCTTAGGCTTCAAAGAAGTATTTTTGTGAGTTTCAGGAGTAGCATTATTCGAAGTAATTAAATTTACCTTCGATGTGATGTTGTTCTCTTCTGTTTGTAAAAGTGCATCTTGGCCCCTTGCTTCTTCTTCCATGCGGATTTTCATTATCAAGGTTTCAAGAGAGGTTTCCTTTTGTTTGTGGCGCATAGTTTTTTGAAATTCCTTCCAAGAAGGTGGAAGTTTATCTACTATGCCACAAACAATAAGGTTATCTCCAACTTTAACCTCTTCGGACCTAAGCTCTCCAACAATCATGATGAAGTCTTGAGCTTGATCTATCACTGATTTGTTGTCCACCATTTGAAAACGAAAAAATCTATTAGTTGCATATTTTTTCGCTCCAGCCTCTTCGGTATCATACTTACTCTGCAATGCTTTCTAAATTTTCTTTGCACTAGAGTAAGTTCTATCATAATAATCATAAAAATTATCAGACAGACAATTAAGAAGTTAATACCGACATTTATAAGAATCACCATCGTACTTTTTCACTTTCTCTAGATGAGAAATAGTTTCATCATCATTCATAGAGGTGATGTCTTCTTTATTAGGATTCTTCTCAGTTAACACATAAGAAACATTGATAAGACTTAAGTAGAAAAGTACTTTACCCTTCCATCTCTTAAAATGATTACCATTTAATCGAAATGGCTTGTTAAGATCACCCATCTTGACATCCGCGATTTTTTCAATTGTAGCCATGATGAATCTCCTTAAAATTGTTAGTGAAAAACTTACTAGATAACAAAAAATACAAGATTACAATTGAAAATAAAATGAAGAAAATAAATCTCTTCAAGGCTGAGGCGCGGATATCTCGCTCTCTTTAAGGAGATTCAAGCCCACTGCAGCAAATGTTTTTCACCGGTCCAGCAGTAGTTCTCTTTGACTTGTCCCCTCTAGGATACAACAGCCTTTACACAAAAGATAATTCAACAACTCTGGACAAAAGTTGAGTCTAAAGCTCCACAAAAAAAACACCTCCCTTCAACTAATAAGAACTCTCTTTTTTGACTAACTCTTTCACTATATATTTTTCTCTTGTGTGTTGTGTTTTTAAACCAAATGAAGACCATCACTATTTATACTACAAGAAGTCTTTCTAACAATGAATAGAAAGATAATGGTGTAGTAAATAGTGAAAATAAATGTTACATAGGTTATAAAGAATAATGAAGGAGTAAAAAATAAGATAAATAGAGGGGTAACTAATGCCATCAATGGCTGATGAACATGCTGCCCAAGTTTTTCCAACGTTCATAGGAACGTTTCTGTAACCAACAAGATAATGGCAATAATGCATATGAGCATTGAATGATGAGTCACCAACAATTGCAAAGTAATATGCCCACTAACACTATATCAACTCAAAGTAAAGCAAATTAATATATTATAATAATAATATTAAAATGCTAACCCAACAGAAACTTAAGTGTCCAAACAAAATTAAGTTCTTCCTCTGGCTTAGCAACCATAGGAGACTATCGACAAGCCAGTATCTACACGATATTGGGATCAACATTTAGTTCAAGTTGTCCTATATGTGGAGATGTAGAAACTGATACACATCTTTGTAGAATGCCCGATCGCGATCAAACTTTGGGAAAAATTGGGCCTAGTCGATCAGTTATAACCTATTCTAGATAAGAGGGAAACAAACTGGCTTTCTACCATTAGAAAAATCAAGAATTTTACCATAGACCAAAACATTGACTGGAATTATGCTTTTCCTTACTATGTATGGAGCATATGGTTAAACAGGAACCATAATTTACTTAATGGAAAGAAA
Source organism: Solanum sitiens (assembly GCA_016801875.1). NCBI lineage: Eukaryota > Viridiplantae > Streptophyta > Magnoliopsida > Solanales > Solanaceae > Solanum > Solanum sitiens. Next base: position 25,449 of record JABWTJ010000317.1, on the reverse strand, counting down.
GGCGATATCTTAATTTCCGCACCACGACACAGAGGCTTAGAGTTCTTCTATCTAGGTTTGAAGGAAAACGTTGAAAATAAGACTATAAATGTTCTAAAGTGGGTAGCGCCCGAAAAGGATTTTAAACTAAACACAGATGGTTCTTTTAACTATCTCACAAAGAATGGGGGAGCAGGAGGAGTTCTACGGGATACTATGGGCTCATGGATAACAGGGTTTTCAGGAAAGATTAGAATGCGCTACACGCTGAAATATTAGCTCTTCTAATAGGATTAAGAATGGTAGAAAGACACAAGTTATCACCATTCCAAATAGAAACAGACTCATCTAATATCATTGCGCTAATTTACGAAGGAAACGATCCTTTTTCTGACATAATCCTTGAATGCAGGCATTGCTCCAGAGGCTGGGGAACCCACAGATCACCCTTAAACGCAGTGAGCAAAACCAGGTGGATGATAGATTAGCTAAAGAAGCGGTTAAGCTAAGGGAAATCATAGATTTTGTGGAATGGTCAGCCCCACCCTTGTTTATCATGAAGAACCTCGTTGCGGACAAGGAGGGAGTAACCTTTCTTAGGCATGACATGCCAATCTCATCGCCGAATAGTTTAACTCTAATTGATAATGTAGTAATTAAGTACTACTGTATTTTGTGATATGGAGCGGGCAGATACTTCTTTGGTCAGCACGAATACTATAGATGCTGTTAAGAAGGGAGCAAATTTTCAGACCTTGACATGCCTCCTCCATCTTCGGATAGTATAGGCTTAGTAACTAATTTACCTAGTATTCAAGCTGATTGTAATGCTTCTGGCCACCTGGATTGTATGGATGCATATTATATATAAATAAATTATCTCCTTTTTAAACAAAAAAAAAGATAATAAACAACACTTCAAAACACATATTGTCAAGAACATATATATATATATATATATATATATATATATATATATATATATATATATATATATATATATATTCTTCAAGGTCCTTCATTTCTATCGTGTTGGTAACATGACATACCTTGTTAGCTGATTGAGTCATTCACAATTGTTCTGTCTTTATCTAAAATTGTTAGATTTTGGGTGGCACATGTCAGAATATGTCTATGTTCTGCCTTTGTCTAAAATTGTTAGATTTTGGGTCATGGATAGCCCATGCATAATTATGTCTATTGGATTTCTCATAAATTTAAAGCACTTGAGTGATTTAAAAAATATATGAATAAAGTTAAAAATTAATTAGATGTAAGTATAAAGGCTTTAAAAATCGATAGAGGACGTGAATATTTATTAAAATAATTTAAAGAATTATATACGAAAATAAATATTATCAAACAATTAACTACTTCTTATATACCTCAATAAAATGGTGTGGCTGATCAAAGAAGGAGTAGAACATTTTGAACATGACTAGGTACATGATCGTGCAGACAAATTTGCCTCTTTCTAGGGAGATGCATTAATTAGTTACTGCAACCTATATATTGAATAAAAAACGTTACAAACAGAGGCGGATCTAGGATTTGAAGGTCGGGGGTGACACAACATTCAAGTAAAATAAAAGGACTGGTTGCTTTAATTTTGAGTTACAGTTCAGGTTATTAATTTAATTTTATTTTATAAATAAATCGGTCAAATGTGCCTATAGTAATATTTTCTTTTAGATATTATGTGATCAGAGATAACTAAACAATTCAATTTTTATTTTCTTTTTGGAATTAAATGTCTTATTCGGTTAAACTTTAAGGAAAAAAAATCATGTTAAAATTTGAGCTTGTATAAACCATCTAATAATATTAACATAATATATTAATCTTCCATTGACTTTATGTGTTGTTGGAGATATATTGTTGGAAATAATAAAAATTGTAGTTTCAGGTTATTCATCTTACTTAGCAAAAACGTCGGTAAAGATCGAAAGAATCTTTAATTTTTTTTAAAAAAAACATTTATGAAACTTATGTTTTTTCTAAAAACCATTATTTAAATATATTCTTAATAATATTTATTTGACGCTCATAATTCAGTACTCACTAATTGATAAAATAAAATAAACACGTTACACTCAAATCAATAGATTAATAACTAGTGCGAGAGAAAGTAAAAAAAAAATTAATTATGAAAAGGGGTCAATTTAAATTAATAAAGAATAGTAAATAAATAAGAATGAATCGAGAAAAGAAAAGAAAAAGAAAAAAAGTAGCAAGCAAAAAAATTTAAATGTTGTTGCTGAGGTTTGAGAACCCGGGTTGATGAGGTGGCAGCCCCTCTCCTTTGTCAATTGGGCTGTTCCGTTGTATAATCTCTGGGTGACAAAAGTAATATATATTTAATTATTATACATGTATACAACGTTTTCTCCGAAAACACTAGGTGCCGTGAGACCCCCACCCGTACACCTAAATTCGCCCCTGGTTACAGATCAGTATCTTCTACTACTTATGAACCTTGGACTAGTCATATAACAAACTTGAATAGTTTACCATTATCATCTTGGTGAGTTTGGTTAACTAATGTCATAAAATATATCTTTATAAGATACTCTGAACTATTTCAAGAATATATATGCAAGGTAAATAGGAAGATGGAAGTACTACTGAAACTGAATCAAAGAGATGTTAGATTTTTGAAAAGTGATTTTCCCCAAAAGAGTGAATAAAATATAGCGAGCCTCTTACGAAATATTGAATTTAAAAGATCAGATAACTACAAACATAAACATTCATAAAATTACCATTTATGAATGTTACAAATACATGAAATACTACAACCAATAATTTACTAATTTTAAAATGCATATTACAAATATTAGAAGCAAACATGCATGGGAGATAACATAACAACAATCAACTAATTAAAAAAATTAATGATACAAATGTAGAATTCTCTAACGCATATATTTCGATTTCACTTTAAATTCATATCGAAATAATACAAAAATATTACATCATAACTATTGCGTATGTTATTCATACAAAAAAGCTGAGAAATTGATAATTGAAACAAACATTTCATATCGTTTCATATTTATTCCTAGGACTATTTCTTGTTGTATGGATAACCCAACGACCCTCTCATAAACTCAACTTCAGCGTAAACTAGTAGTCCTCGTCACATTCATCCCTCTGCAAGTGAGAAGAATATATTAAACTTGATCGATCTAGTTCTTTTAAATAAGTTACTACTCAAAATTACAAAAAGAATAATCGATTTTTGTTGTTAAAGAAAACATAATATATGTTACCTCCTCGCGAGTAAAAGTGAGGCCAATTTTAACGGATCCACAATTTTCATCATCCTTGTAAAGGTCATACATGGTTGCTTCAACTTCTCCTTCGCGAAACACTTCTTCTAATTGAAGTCTGTTTTGATAATGCAATATTGAAAAGAACCATGTATTAGAGACTATATATTATTTACATAATAAAAAGTTAATGTTCTTAGTTGAGAAGGGAAATAGAGAGATTATTAACGTTGTTTCTCCTATGAAATCATCATCTTCAATCGTATTTTCATCCATAATCTTGATGTGAACCTCGTCACAACCACGAGAAACAGTGAATAAGAACGACTCATTCCACTCAGGATCCTCTCCTTCACCTATAATATAAGATATGAATTTAGTTAATAGATCATATGATGTATTGACAATTATAAAAAACTTATGTTGTTAGAGGCCGTTTTGTAATTGGTTAAAGTTATGTAGGTATTACTGACCTGATGCAGTACTAGTTTTCTTCTCTTCAGTATGGCAAGTAATGATGGCATATGGATTCATATCAGCTGTTGAAATATAACAAAAAAAATAATAATTAGTTGATCGATTCATTTGATTTTTAAAATTAACTAGCGGATTCAAAACTTGAATTTTTGTGTATATGTATTTTAATTATTTGTAGGATCCAAATCATTAACATGTCGAAACTTAGATTACATAATCTACTTCATATTAGAATATCGTCTATAAAAACGATCACAAATATAATCTACAATAGAATAAATTAAAGAAAATGTGTAAGTGAGGAAAATACTGAGCCAATTTTGATCTTCAAGGCCTCTTGCATATCCAATATAAACTTCAAGTTGTCCATAAGGCATCTTTCAATTCAAAGTAGAATAAGATAATAGGAAGAAAGTAAAATAGATTTCAATACAATTCTTTTTTATTGTTTTGATTTATGAGTTTTAGATCTGCTTAATTTATAGTTTTACTAGACCAATCACAAAAACACACATGTTCACTATGATCCGAAAATATTTGGAGAACAACCAACTTGATGGATATAGAACACTAATTTTTTTCCCCTTTTAATGATATTAATTTATGGGAAGTAGTAGTGGTTATCCTCAAAAATCAACTTACTCTTCAAATTCTTTTTTACTTTTTTGTTTTTATTATTTTTATTGGAATATTCAGTTACAAATTAGTTCTTGATATAGTAAGTAACAAATTAGTTTCTCAACATGTGTTGCACGTGAATTTCTAGTTATGTAGAATAAGATATTACTGAGATAATATTGATATTATTAAAGTATAATTTTGAGTTAAATAGTGTACATAAAAATAAAATAATTTTTCTCAGCATTATATTTGACAATATACTCAATCTCTTTACTGTTTCCCTCATAAAGTGAGGTTTAACTCGGCCTTTTTACTCTTCTACAATATACTCAATCTCTATACTTACTTATCTAAGGTCATGTTAAATTCAAGTTATGCATGTCATGTCATGCTCTATTTTAAAACACACGATCATGATGATCAAGCTAATTAAACTAATTGAGTTCCCCATTAGCATTGTACTTGTAAGTATGAACTTTTAATAGTCGCAATAAATTAACCAGAAATCAGTAAGTCAACGAAGAATTAGAGTTAAAATTTTAAACAAATTACATTCCACGGAAAGGATAATGAGATAAAAATATAGGACAAAGAGAATCGAACCGCTACTCACCCACTTACTAATAGTAAGCCCTCACTTGTAGCATCAAAGATCCATCAAATATGATCACAAATTTAAATGTATTTCCAAAATTAAACTGTCTGACTAGCAACCATCCTAAATAGTTTTCACAAAACTACTATATCCATTCACTCAATTCTTAATTTTTGACCCCGCTTTCCCCCTTTAGGCAAAACTTGTTGAGCGTGTCGCCGATTGGACAATCCAGGTAATTTGAACAACCAAGAAAGATAGCTTTAGAGTCCACGTGATATAAAAAGTACAAAGACGCAAAAAAGTCAACCATAAACAATAATACATTAACTTTAGCTAGCTAGCCCCTTATTTAAGCTAGTCTTCAATCAACCAATAGGAGTCAGATGCCCAATTTTGAGAAAATGGTTACAGTCAAAGGAGCTACATGTCATGTCCCGCCACTTTGCCAGTCAAATTCGGCACTGGAATAAGGGAGAAGAATCTAGAGTTGTGAAGATGTTAGTAGAACACTCTAGAATTCACTAGACAGTTTCAAGAAGGATATAAAATTCCTTAGACCTTTCTTAAAAACTCTAGAATAACTTGGAAGATGTCTTAGAAACCCTTAAAATTCTCTAAACTAGTAGAGAATTCTAGAACATGGACTAAAGTGTAAATACTTTAGGAAATTGTAAAGTAATTTTTAATTACACTTCAGCACCTAGATTGTAGTATAAATAGATGGAGCATTCATTTGAAAGGCATTCAAGCTTGAAGCAAACAATCACTCAAAGGCTTACTTGAGCTTACAAGATCTTGAAAGAGTAATGAGTAAATTGTCAAGTACCGCACAAATCTTTAGCAAAACTGGAAGTCCGTAACATAGAACTGTACACATTCTAACCAACTTTTAAGGTTTCTGTCACTACAAAAATGATATTAGTTCTTGAAACAAGCTATAAAAGCTCACATACCAGACCTAAGTTGCTTTCATTAGCATCATTCACCTTATCAGTGCTAGAATTACTAAAAAAACCCATCCTAAATGTTTTTGAGAAACCTACTATATCCATTCACTGAATTCTCAATTTTTGACCCGGCTAAACTTGTTGATCACATTTCCAACTACACAAACTAGGGAAAAAATTCAGTACCATCCACCCCAAAACTTCAATTGTAAAAATCACTCGGGTCAAAAAATTGATAGTACTAACTCATATTCTTTATATTTCTACTAATGTGTAGGTTCGGACCGTTGAGGTGCTTAGAGGCCATTTGCAAGAAGACTTGGACATCTTTCCCAAGTTGTTGGTGAGTCCTCAATGTTCGAGGATGGTGCCACTTAGGTGTCTGTTATGTCTAAAGATACAAGTTTCTCTCCTTATTCTTGAGACTATTGTTGTAAGCCTATATGTGTGGCATACTGTACTTGTAACAACTATGCCCAAATGTTGCAATTCTCTTAGATGATTTATATGTGAGACAAGATATTAGAATCTTATATGATTTGCCTATGCTAAATGAGAAGTCTATGTAAACTTCATTAGCGAGGAGTCTAAGTATACTTCACTATGTAAAAGTTTTAATTTTCTGCATTTTCTATACCAATGATATTTCATGATGTATGCTAAGGGCTAGTCTAACTCCTCTTCGAGGACGCCGCCGCCGATTACGTCTAGGGGTTGCTCCCCGATTGTGACACTTTCAACTTTTAACCCCAAGCATCTCTTTCCACAAAACTTCATAAAAAGCTTAACATAGCCCTACCTCCTACACAATTCTGGTAAATCACATAGATCAAATAGAGTAATCCTCCAAAAACCCTACAACAACAAACAAAAACACATATATGGGCAATCTATAATTCACAGTTCTACGAAATTCGAAAAGAAAAATCCAACAGATTAGGTCAAATTCATATACCTTAGATAGCTGAAGAAGAGCAAGAAGTTAGGATGAAGAAACATGTAAATCCAAAGTAATTTTGTCCTTATTTCTCTTTCAATACTAAAAATCAAAACTTTATTATAAATCCATAAAAAAAAAAATCAGTTGCATGAATCAAAACTCTTATTTCGATTTTTCCCTTGCTCACAAACAACATCTAATGAAAAAATTGAAGGTAGGGACTTCCATTTTGAAGGGAAAAAAATGATAAGGTTAAAGAATAACAAAGGAAAAAGTGTTATATTCTAGGTATTTTGATGATCCTCACAAATGAGGGGACCTGGTCTCTGTCAGAGTGCTCTCGTCTAGATACAAATAGGGTACAACCGTAAAAGCTGTCATGTTAGGTGGTAGGTGAAAAGTGCAGCGTCCTACACCAATAAGAAGAGCAGACAAGATTGTATGTTTCAGTATCTCACAAATACAGGGACCTGGTCCCAGGCAGAGTTCTCTCCATCTGATACATAATGGTGTATAATTGTAAAGCTGTCCTGTCAGTGGTAGGTGAGGCGCCAGCGTACTAAACCAATCAGAATGGAGGAGGTTGTTTGTTCAACGATTAATAACTCTTTATGGTTGATACTTTCAACATGACAAACAACAATTAAGTTCAATCATTTAAGAAGAGAGAGAAGTCTTTGTCAAGAGCTCAAGCATCAAAGAACGCAGCAAGAGACCTGGTCCCGAAAAGTCTGCGCACGAGAAAAGGACGAAAAGACAACTATCAAAAAGCTGCCAACTCTGATAGGGTTTGTGCACAACTTTTCATGACAGCAGGCTCTCAGTCAATAGCCTTGTCCCAAGGGTTTGTGTCTATTTGAATATAGTCTCTTCTTCAACAACACAAATAAAGGTTTTGACAAACAAAGTTTTGGATTTCAGAAAATCCAAAAGCTCAAAAAGCAAAGGTTATCTTCAATGTCATCCTAAGAGAACCCTTGTTTCCATACGACCACGAATTAGAGCGTACACTACGCAATATAAATCGAAACTTGGGTATTAACGATGATGATCCCAACCTGAACATTCCAGCTCCAGTTAATGCTCATGGTCGGTTATTACCCGAAAATCGTGGTGAAGATGAACAAAGTGGACAAAATCCCGCTCCACGTCCTCAAGAGTACTACAGAGGTTATGATAACATCGCAGACTCTGATGGTCCACTTGTCTTGCCCCTTCTACCACACGGCCACACTTTTGTGGTAACTAGTAGTCTGATGCAAATGCTCACTGCTAGAGGTTTGTTTTCAGGTCTACCTTCTGAGGACCCACATGCCCACATTGCTAAGGTAAGGGCAGTGTGCAAAAGTTGTGTAGGGAGGCCCAATCTGAATATGGATGTAATAGGGCTAAGAGTATTTCCTCTCTCACTGACGGTAGAGGCTGCTATTTGGTTTACTGAGCTCCCTTATAACTCAATTTTCACTTGAAATCAACTAAGGGACGCTTTCTTAGCACGTTAATACCCGGTCTCTAAGAAACTAAATCACAAAGACAGAGTGAACAACTTTGTGGCACTACCAGGAGAGTCGGTTAGCAGTTCTTGGGATAGGTTCACTTCATTTTTGAGAAGTGTCCCCAATCACCGCATTGATGATGAGTCACTGAAAGAATACTTATATCGGGGACAGGATGATAATAATAAAGCTGTATTGCATACTATAGCGGGTGGTTCTTATGGGGAGTGTCCATATGCCGAGATTGCTGAAAAATTAGAGAAAATCTCTCGGAATAATAAAGCTTGGAGTACTAGGAAGTCAGATACTGGAAGAAACACTTTTGCAGTGCAATCCGCACACAACCCAGCCACAGACGAGATTCGTGAAGAGATGGCTCAGATGAGAACGGAGCTTGGGTGGGTATTAAAACATGTCACTGGGGGTGCAGAAAATATAAATGCAGTGAACTACTTGTCTAAACCACCACCACCAAATAATGAATACTATTATGAGAAGGACTCCTATGCGGTGAATGAGCAGACGGGGGGTTTCCGACCGAATGCCCAAGGCTCCAATCAGGAGAATTGGCGCCAAGGTCAAGGAAACTAAGGTCGGAACTATGGTAATTATAACCGCGAGGGTCATTATGTTCAAGATGGAAATTACAACCGCGACAACAACTTCAATAGGGGTAACTATGGTAACAGAAATGATAGGAGTGGGCCCTATGTTCCTCCTCAAAATTGTGAAGTTGCTCCTAGGGATGGTGGAGGTAGTATGGCGCGAGTTGAGGATATGTTGCACAAAATGATGAGGAGGTTCGATGCTAGTGATGAGCACACTAATGAGTTAAGAAGTGATTTAGCGGGTATTGGGCAAAAATTCGATACACATGCAATATTGATTAAGCAGCTTGAGTTGCAAATGGCCCAATTATCTGCGACTGTGAACACACGGCAACCGGGCACTCTCCCTAGCAACATTGTCCAAAATCTGAAAAATGATGGACACTGTATGACAATCACTACCCGGGGTGGTAAGCAAATCATTGACCCACCTATGCCATCTGATGTGGAAAAGGTGATAAGAAATAATGATAAGGTGGTGGAGGTTAGTGGTGAGTTAGAAGACAAAACGGTAAAAGATGTTGAAGTGCCCAGAAAGGTGACTCCCATGCCTAGACCCCCCCCTTTCCTCAAAGACTAGTGAAAATGATCGAGGATAGTAAATATCGGCGTTTTATAACGATGTTGAAACAACTTTCCATCAATGTCCCTTTGGTAGAAGCTATGGAACAAATGCCCAGTTATGCCAAGTTCATGAAAGATCTGGTTACGAAGAAAAGATCGGTCACTTTTGAGGATGATGATAGAATGCAGCACTATAGTGCTATTGCTACAAGATCTCTAGTGCAAAAGAAAGAAGATCCGGGTGCTTTCACTATTCCTTGTACAATCGGGTTATTACATTTTGCGAAAGCATTATGTGATCTTGGGGCAAGCATAAATCTCATGCCCCTCTCGATTTACAAGAAGTTGGGTTTGGGTGACCCAAAGCCCACTGCGATGCGGCTACTGTTGGCCGATCGAACAGTAAAAAGGCCTATTAGGATACTCCACGATGTGCTAGTAAAAGTGGAGTCGTTCATATTTCTGGCCGATTTTGTTATTCTTGATTGTGAGGTCGATTTTGAGGTGCCTATTATTCTTGGGAGGGCATTCCTTGCTACGGGTAGAGCCTTGATTGATATGGAAAAAGGGCAGATGAAATTTCGGTTGAACAATAAAGAAGTGACCTTCAACATTTGTAGGTCCATGAGGCAGAGTGGTGAGCTCCAATCGGTGTCTGCCATATCCTACAAAGTTGAAAAGTCATTTGAGGTACAAATTGAAGAACATCTGGGTGTTGAAGCACTAGCGGTAGTGATCATGAATTTTGATAGCGATTGCATTGAAGAGTATGGGTCATTGGTCGCGGCACTTGATCGAGGTGATGTTCGGTTTAAACCGAAGAAATATGAGTTAGACATGAAGAATCGCGAGTATCCACCCGCAAAACCATCTATAGAGGAGGCTCCAAAGTTAGAACTAAAAGCTCTCCCACCTCATCTGAGGTATGAATTCTTAGGAAATGGTGACACTTTGCCAGTAATCATTGCATCAGACCTGAATGTACAAAAGTTGAGAGTTTGGTGAAAGTGTTAAAAAGGTTCAAAAGAGCGATTGGGTGGACTATTGCGGACATTATTGGGATCCCTTCCGGTATTTGTTCTTATAAAATCCAACTCATGCCCGATCATAAGCCAAGTATTGAGCACCAGAGACGCTTAAATCCACCTATGCAAGAGGTCGTGAAGAAGGAAATCATTAAGTGGTTGGATGCCGGAGTAATATATCCGATCGCCGATAGTAGTTGGGTATGCCATGTTCAGTGTGTACCTAAGAAAGGGGGAATGACTGTGGTCCCCAATGAGAAAAATGAACTTGTTCCAATAAGACCGGTGACTGGATGGAGGGTGTGTATGGACTACCGGAAATTAAATGCATGGACCGAAAAAGACCATTTTCCTATGCCCTTCATGGATCAGATGTTGGATAGACTTGGCGGAAAAGGGTGGTACTGTTTTCTTGATGGTTATTCGGGGTACAATCAGATTTATATTGCACCGGAAGATCAAGAGAAAACCACTTTCACATGCCCATATGGGACCTTTGCTTTCAAGAGAATGCCATTTGGGTTGTGCAATGCACCCGCCACATTTCAGAGATGTATGATGTCGATATTCTCCGATATGGTGGAGGACACTACTAAGGTGTTTATGGATGATTTTTCTGTGGTTGGTGACTCCTTTGAGCGGTGTTTGAGTCATTTATCTGAGGTTCTTAAGAGGTGTGAAGACTGCAATTTAGTACTAAATTGGAAAAAATGCCACTTCATGGTGAAAGAGGGTATTGTATTGGGTCATTGTGTTTCAGAGAAGGGTATAGAGGTTGATCGAGCTAAAGTTAAGGTAATAGAGAGACTTCCCCCACCTATCTCTGTAAAAGGTGTGAGAAGCTTTCTTGGGCATGCAGGTTTTTACCGGAGGTTCATCAAAGATTTTTCAAAAATTGCGCATCCGTTGTGCAAACTGCTGGAGAAAGAGTGTAAATTTTATTTTGATGAATCCTGTCTTAAAGCATTCAGCGAGTTAAAAGAAAAGTTGGTGTCTGCACCTATCATTATTTCTCCGGATTAGAGCAGTCCATTTGAGGTGATGTGCGATGCTAGTGGGGTTGCTCTTGGTGTGGTATTGGGACAAAGAAGGGACAAAATCCTTCATCCCATTTACTATGCTAGTAAAGCCCTCAATGAAGCCCAGAAGAACTACACAGTGACTGAGCAAGAGCTCCTTGCAGTAGTCTTTGCTTTTGAAAAATTTTGCTCCTATTTGCTAGGTACTAGAGTTATAGTGCATACTGACCATTCTGCTTTGAGATATTTGATGGCAAAAAAGGATGCGAAACCGAAGTTGATTCGTTGGGTATTACTATTGCAAGAATTTGACTTTGAGGTGAGAGATAGAAAAGGGACCGAGAATCAAGTTGTTGATCACTTGTCCCGTTTAAAAGATGAAACAATGAGAGAGTTGGGGGATAAGACTGCGATTGATGATACCTTCCCCGATGAGCATGTATTGGCTGCCTCTCAAGACTTGATTCCATGGTTCGCAGATTTTGCGAATTATCTGGCTAGCGATATTGTTCCACCGGACTTGTCCTTTTATCAAAGGAAAAAGTTCATGTACGATGTGAAGAAGTTCTTTTGGGATGAACCATAATTATATAGGAGTTATGCCGATGGGCTTATTCGGCGTTGTGTGCCAGAAGTTGAGATGTTGAGTGTCTTGGAGGCATGTCATTCTTCACCTGTTGGTGGACATCATAGTGGTATCCGAACCGCTCATAAGATCTTACAATGTGGCTACTATTGGCCAACTATTCATCAAGATGCTCATGAGTTCGCCAAAGCATGTGATAGATGCCAACGAGATGGCGGCATTTCAAGAAAGCAAGAGCTCCCTTTAAATCCCATTCTTGTGATTGGGTTATTTGATGTTTGGGGTATTGACTTTATGGGTCCTTTTGTGAGTTCTCATGGGATGAAGTACATTCTAGTAGCGGTTGATTATGTGTCTAAATGGGTGGAAGCTGTCGCCCTCGCAAATAATGAAGGGAAATGTGTCACCGCATTCTTGAAAAAAAATATATTTTCTCGATTTGGTACCCCAAGGGCAATTATTAGTGATGGGGGATCCCACTTTTGCAACAAGTTGTTTAAGGGATTATTGGAGAAATATGGGGTTCGCCATAATGTGGCCACTCCTTACCATCCTCAAACTAGTGGGCAAGTTGAGGTGTCAAATCGGGAGATCAAGCAGATTTTGTCGAAAACAGTAAACCTAGTAGAACGGATTGGTCAAGGAGGCTTGATGATGCTCTTTGGGCCTACCAGACAGCATATAAGACTCCCATAGGTATGTATCCATACCAACTTGTTTATGGGAAAGCTTGTCACCTACCGGTTGAATTAGAACATAAAGCCGTGTGGGCTATGAAGAAGTTGAAATTGGATTGGAATGAAGCTGCAGAACAGAGGTTAAATGGGTTGAATGAACTCGATGAATTTCGCCTAAAAGCTTATGAAAGTTCAGCCCTCTACAAAGAAAAGATGAAGAAATACCATGACCAAAAGATTGAGAAACGCGATTTTATAGTTGGGGATTTGGTGCTTTTATTCAATTCTAGGTTGCGTTTGTTTTCGGGCAAGCTCAAGTCCAAATGGACTGGCCCTTACTTGATCACCCAACTATTCCCTCACGGAGCGGTTGAGTTGGAAAACAAGGAGGGTGTGCGGTTTAAGGTGAATGAACAACGAATCAAAATTTATTTGGGGCATGCTGAATCGGCGAATGAAGTGATCGAGGCATACCATCTTGATGAAGTCTGAGTAATCGAGTATCCTCCGTCGTACCGCGACTTTAAATCAAGCACTGGTTGGGAGGCAACCCAATATGTATCCTCTAAGCCAACTATAGTTTTTTTTTATGACTTTCTAGTAATAGTCGCATTTTCTTTGTTTTTCGTTTTGTTAGAAGTGTTGGCTAGAGCGTAGTTTAGGGTCCGTGTCCACTAAGTGTCCAGTCAAACACATAGAGAATAACTTAATGGGTGTTAACTTTGTAGGTAGCACATCACCAGAAAAATCTGCAGAAATTGGTCTGAAACACTCAGTGACGGATCCATCGACGGTCCGTCACAGGAATCCGTCGTGCCAGGTAAGTTTGTCTATTTTTTTAAAATTAGGGCACCCGCGACGGAACCCACGATGGACCGTCACACTTGTGACGGACCGTCGTCGGGGACTCGTTGCATCAATACCCAGCAACCCGACCCGACCCGACCGGCGAATATTAAAAGTTTTAAACCTTTTAAACTTCCTACCACTTCATTTCAACCGTTTCTTTTCCATCACTTCTCCTATTTCCTCTCTTTTCAACTCCCTCCCACTCTCATTCTCTTCCCAAACTCCTGATTCACCATCCCTTCCATAATTTCCCAAATCTTCCTCCTCTCAAATCTCCCTGCTTCTTCAAAGTATTCTGCTAGTCGGAGTCCACGGTTCTTTTGCTGATCTTCATAGTTGTGAGCCTCACCCGGTTCTTCCTCTTCTCAAATTCTCAGGTATGTGCTTCTGATCTCTAACCCATTTACATTTCATTATTATTTTCACATTCTACAGGCTTGTTTTTGAATGTTGGGTCTTTGATTTTTGGCCCCTCTTGTATGCTAAAGACCTCATTCCATGCCTTAAGTCCCATCATATAAGTAAAAATGATTTGGGTACTGGGTTAACCGAATCAAAGAGAGGGGATTATGTTTTTGTAACTTGTTCTGACCTAGGTTGCTAGTCCCCCGAGTTGACATGCTAAAACTCGAGAAATTGGTACTTTAGCATTGCTAGTTTGTTTGGTATTTGGGTTCAAAATATGTGGGTTAATATTGAGTCTTTGTTTTAGAATCTCAGGGGATGATTGTGGCATCCTCAGTTCTGTCACTAAATGACAGAACGAGACCCCGTCGACGGACCGTCATGGGGTACGTCCCACCAACCCACGATTTATTCTCTCCAAGTGTCCACTGATGGACCTATACGACGGACCGTCGTGCCCACGACGGTCCGTCCTGCACAACCGTCATGGTTGTCAGAGACCCATTCCTAAGGGTCTCCAAACTTTTTCTAAGTGTCCCATGACGGACCTATATGATGGACCGTCGTGTCCACGACGGTCTGTCCTGCATAACTGTCATGGTTGTCAGAGACCCCACTCCTAAGGGTCTCCAAACTTTTTCTAAGTGTCCCATGAAGGACCTATACGACCGACCGTCGTGCCCATGACGGTCCGTCCTGCACAAGCGTCATGTTGGTCAGAGACTAAGGGTCTCCAAACTTTTTCTAAGTGTCCCATGACGGACCTATACGACGGACCGTCGTGCCCACGACGGTCCGTCCTGCTTAACCGTCATGACTATCAGAGACTTTCTTTCTGAGGGTCTCCAAAAACAATCAGTTAAGTAATTCATGACGGACCTCCATAACGGTCCGTCATACTTACGACGGGCCGTCAATTGGTCTGTCGTGCTTAACAGACACTACAGAGATACCATTACAGTTTTGGTCTTATGTTTTTTGTTTTCGTCTTTGCATGTCTGGTTTGCTCCTACTGGTATTAATTGTTATTCTTTACTGGTACTAACACTTATGGCACTGAAGCAAGATCGAGTTTACACACGAGGGCGTTCAAAGTCCGTCGCCCCGTCTGCCCGACTGGTCATTGGCTCTGATGATGAGCATGACCCCGAGTACGTGCCCCCAGGCACTATTACTCCTGCACGGGCTGCACGTGCAACCAGAGACACGCCCAAGAAGGTGGCGTCCGGCGTAGTCACTGCCTCCCAGTCTGATGAGGAGCGCACACTGACCGGCACACCTTCTGGGTGAGCTGCATAGGATGAAGGAGCGTCTGGCTCCTTAGGAGTATCCTGGTCGGAGGAAGTCTCCGGGTCTGCTGAAGCCTCTGCGCCCGCCACAGCTTCACAGTCTGCCTCGTCTGATGAGGCCGACAGTACTGATTCTACTCCAGCTTCACCGACTGGAGTTCCCGCCCCGGTTGCCGACCAGCCCAATCGGTGGTGTGTCGAGGGGCAATACCAAGTGTATTCCAACGCCAAGCTGCTAAATGATAAGGGTGTCAAGACCCGGACCCTTACACTGGAGAGGCGGGTCCTTACGGGGAGTCTCTCCACCATGCTGGATATCCATACACTCTTCACCAGACACCAGCGAGATTGAACGACTCGTGCTTTGGGCCGATACAGTAAGGAGTTGGTCCGAGAATTCTATGCCTCGTATGTGGTGACTCTCCGATCCCAGATTGATAGGCGGGCTGCCCCCGCCAAATAGGCCCCACTTGATCATATCAGAGTCCGCGGCAAGCGGGTAGACATCTCCTTGCCAGCCATCCGCCGGTATCTATACGGCGAGGATGTTGATGCCACCAGGACCCCTCTCACCGCCGAGTTCGACTACCGGTGGCAACTTGTTAAAGATGGACGGTTCTTGCGTGAGCCAGCACTGAGAGAGACCACCAAGAGGTGGATGGACCAGCACTTATCTATTGATGGAGAGGCTGCTGACTGGGTTATGGAGCCGAAGGGAGCCATCAAGAAGGCTAACTTGACCTTCACGGCCAAGTTTTTATGGTTGATAGTCCGCCACTGCCTTTCCCCCACTGCTGCAGATAATATAGTTACATGGGATCGCGCAGTTCTGATGGCAGCAATGATAGCAGGGTTTGAGGTTGACTTGCTTGGCTTCTGCAAGCGGTCATGCACGAGAGGACCTTCAAGGTCACCACTACTTACCCATTTCCGTGCATGGTTTTCTCTTTATGCAGGTCCGCAGGTGTGCCCATTTGGCACATAGATCAGCTCAAGACCCCGCAGGGCAATGTTGATATCGGCCTCATCAGAGATGAGGCCAATGAGTTGGCTCCGCACAGAGGGCCCCGCCCTGAGGTGCCTCCGCTTGGTGAGAACCTGGCGGATACTGTAGAGCATGCCCAAGCGGCTACCCACGCTCCCTCTGCACCCACTGATACTACCCCGGTCGAGTCTATCTCGGGTAGTAGCACTGCCCCAAGCTCCTCTCGCTCGGCTTCTTCCGCCACTCTGGTCCCACTTGCTAGGGTCCAGAAACTCGAGGCTCAGATGGCCACACTTCTGCATCACATCCAGCCTTGGATGCAGAGGTCTATTATTGAGGCGGAGGAGCGCATGGAGCGGAAGATGGCCCAGCACACGGAGCAGAAGATCCTGGAGGTTCATCAGCGCTTGGACGCTTTTGAGTTGCGGGTACTAGCCCGGCCAGCCCCTCTGGTGGACGTGTCGACCCTTCAGGCTGCGGTTGAGAGTTTGAGAGCAGATCTAGACACGATCCTCGGTGCCTGAGTCTGAGGCCCCTTCTGTAGAGCCTGCTGAGGACACAGTGATGGCTGCTTTATTTGCCACTTCTGATGTTCCACCACCTCCCCCACGAGAGCATGCCAAGAGGCGCAGGGGTCGAAAAGAGGATGAGGCTAGGGCAAGGAAGAAGGAACGCCGTGAGATGGAGGCTGCGAGGAGAGCCTCGATTGCTGATGAGGAGGCTCGTACGTTGAGGGCTATTGAGTTGGCTGCTGGGGCATCTAGATCTAGAGCTGTGGAGACAGAGAGAGGCACTATTGATGGTGCTGTTGCTGATGCGGACACTACTGAGGTTGTCCAGACTACTGAGGGAGTGGGTTCCGAGGAACCGGACCCACCTGCTTGCTGATCACCGGCGCTTTGCGCCTCAGGTTTGCTTCACCTACCACTCAATCATTTTAGGTTCTTTTATGCATTGGGGACAATTGCATATCTTTTTGTTGGGGGTGGGGTAAATGGAAAGTGAGTGCTAGGGTGAAGTCTGAGTAGCCCAATTCACGATCCTCTTTTGGGGTTTTCTTGCCTGTGTTCTTTTTCCTCAAGAG
The DNA here is from genome assembly GCA_016801875.1 of Solanum sitiens. Lineage (NCBI taxonomy): Eukaryota > Viridiplantae > Streptophyta > Magnoliopsida > Solanales > Solanaceae > Solanum > Solanum sitiens. The sequence continues at coordinate 8,028 of JABWTJ010000317.1, read as the reverse complement.
ACTGTCTACTTTTATTGTTGAACCGGCATGTTATATCTTGTGTACATAGTATAACTCTGAAGCATGATGTCTAAAACAGATATGATATCCCGATGTAATGAAAATGATGCATGACTAGGCATAGTAATTGATAAATGCGTGGCTCTAAGCATGACATAGAGATACACGACTGCATGACCCTGAATCTAATACTCGAACTAGGTCTCTGATAATCTGGTAGTGAAACGAGATGTCAAGTGAGTGTGAGGAAAATTCGAATGATCCACCATTGATACTGAGCTAGAACTTGCCTGGTTAGTCTTGCTAAAAGTAAGCCGAAATAAACAATTAGGAAAGGATCATAGGCCCTTGTTCGAAATAGTCAATCTTGAGCTTAAAAATAACAGAAAACCAAATGAAGTTAATCCCTTATTGATCCAAATGATTTGAGCCTAAAATAGATCTTTCTTTTTCACCCCAACTGATCTTCTCTGGGAACAATGTGTTGGCCCTGGTCCCTCCTTGGGCATATGCACCTCAGTTTATGCCAAAAGCATAAGTTGAGGGTGGCTAATGCAGAAAGCAACCTTGTCATGGCCCTGACCCAATCATGGGTATTGTGAACCTTGACTCATGGCAAAATCATGAGTTGAGGGTGGCTGTTATAAGGAAAACCCCGGAAAGTGGGGTTGAAAGAATGAAGAGAAAGAAAGAACAAAACAGAAGTGACTAAAAAAAATGAATAAAGTATACATATGAAGCAAAATAAACACAAGAAAAGAGAAAAGTCACTTACACATAAGGATAAGAAAGGGAAAACAGCAAGGTGAAAAGAAAATTGAGAAATAGGGCAAAATAAAATGATAAAAAGGTGGTACGCTTAGCCGATATGTCAAGGAGGGCAACAAGTCACTAAAGTATACCTAAATATACCCTACCTGACCCTGAGCCTATGTTACAAGCTAAGAAAGTCCTATCGTGATCCTAAGAGTTGTTATGGCGAACTTAAAGCAGTGAAAATAAGGGCAAGCTTATGGCAATATGTATAAATGAGTTGTGAAGTTGTTCTGAGGTTCTGAGAGCGAGTGTTGAAAAGTAATCCTTATACTCAAACTGAAATCATTGTGTGAAAAATGAGGATGCTATTTTGAAGTGAGGACACTAGTTGCAATATCGGGAAAAATTAGCACCTTGGTGAAAAATTGAAGAGGATAGGTGTCAGTGCGTAGTGAGTCTGTGTCATGGTCTGATCCACATAATTCAAGCCTAATAATGATAGCATGCATGAACATAGTGAGAATGATCGGGATTGATAGCCAAATGATTGCGAAAGATAAAATATGGATACTCTTGTACAAAGATTTTGTAGTGAGTCATAGTGCGTCGCTTGAGGACAAACAACGAATTTAAGTTGAGGGTGTTGATGTACCGTGGTTTCACGGTATTTTTAATGCTTTTTCCTTAAGTTTAGTGGGTGTCCAAAGCCTTTTTGTATTGATTTTTGATGTAGGTTTCTCTTTATTTGCAGGAAATCTGTCCAAATGATAACGCGGAGGTTTTGAGCAGAAAATTGCAAAAATGACCACCTACGGAGCCCACGATGGTCCGTCGTGACTGTGACGGTCCGTAGGTGGCACCGTAGTGAGAAGAGTAGCTGCTGAAAGAAGATGGGGAAGTATGACTAAGTGTGGGACTATGGAAGTTCATGACGGACCGTCATAGTCACGACGGTCCGTCCTGCTTGTTCGTTGTGGTTGTTAGAGAGTAATCCCAGTACCCAATTCCAAGAAGTTTCTAAGTGTTGTGGAACGGAGCCCCTCGATGGACCATCGTGCTTGAAACAGTCCGTCATACCTGTTCGTCGAGGGTAACAAAGCTGATGGAGGAAGCAGCAGAGATTAGATCCCAAGTATGGAGCGACGGAGGCCATGACGGTCCATCACATGGGCCGTCATCTCAGACGCGTTTTGGACAGATTTTCATTAATTAGATTCCTTCTTTTATTAGGTTTTATTTTATTATAAATAGTCCGAAAAACCTCATTTTTGGGGTTAGACTCTTGGATATTTTTTTTAGTACTCTTGTTTTAGTGTTGAACTATTGGTTTTGGTAATTGATATACTTTTTACGGAATTGATTGTTAGTGTTTTTGTGGATTAATCAAGTGAATTTCTGGAATTTATTCGTTCTCATTAAAGTAAGTGCATGAATTCTTACATTATAAATATGAATTGTGTGATTATGACCATGGGTAGCTAAACTCCATAACTAGGGTTGTGGGAACCATGGGTCAATAACAAGGTAAAATCTTACTAAAATAGCAATTCTAGAATAATATCTTGCATGTATTGATAATTCTTTCGTGTAGAAGTCTTTTAACGGATGGCCAACGTTAGAACACGCCTTAATGCTACTTGCCGGACCAAGGAGGTAGATAATAGGAAAAGAATTATCAACATAGATTTAGTGTATACTATCTAATAGGCTAGTATCGGTTAGTACGAAGTAATAACTTAGTCAAATATCGATTATGATGCCTAATATGAGGTAAAGATAAGGGTTAGTATAGCAACACACGTAGCCGGACCTAGGTGCGGAGTGAAATGTTCTAGATGCCGGACCAAGGATTTAGAGATACATAACTTATCGCTTTACATGCAAGATACTAGGAAAGAATTGTTATAGCTAGAATTATCGAGTTAGGAACCTGTGGGGAACACTTAAGCCCTAGTTACTTTTATTATTTGATTAAACTCCAAGATTTGAATCTGTTAGTTGTTTACTTTAATTTAGTTAATCATTTTTATTAATTTAAGAAACCCCCCTTTTTGTCATTTGTTTTCTCGGAAAATAATTGACTAAATAATAGTAATAATAGAATAAAGTTAAGTCTGAACTATTTTCCTCGTGGGATCAACCCCAACCTCATTAGTTGGGTTCTCTACTTGATATGACCGCTTTACTTCTTATTTGAGAAGTAAGTATGAGCGTATCAAACACTTAAAACAACCGTCCCCACATTTTATAAGACTTGGGGTGAATTTCCCAAAACCCTCAAGTCTTAAACAGAAAATTGCCAGATTTTCAGCACCATCGACGCTAGCATCGACGGTCCATGGTCTCACCCACTCCCCGTCGATGGGGTCTCATTGGTTGCACCTGCAACTCCTCAACCTGCAGGCCACATGGCTCCATCGACGAGACCCATCGACGGGCTGTCGCCTGGTCGACTGTCGTCGTTTGGGTCGTTGTTTGGCCATTGCGTGGCAGTGTTGAGCTCCAAGTTGGGATCCTCTTCTAGGACCCCTTCTGGGTCCTACGTGGAGTCGTACCCAGAAGTTCCAACCCAAATATGTTTGTATACAAGTTTAGGACTTTCCACATGAGTTTCACCTAAAACGAACACGTAAAACTCGACGAAACATGCTTAGACACACAAGGTCATTTCAAGGCACATCTTTCGAACGTCATGAACGTTCTTGAGCGTTTGACCTCAAACTTCACGAAACTTGACAAACTGCCTATATATACCATATAAACTCATTTAAGGACCATATAAGCTCATGCATTACACATAACCACATACAACCACATATGAGGCACTTAGGTGACTTAGTCGTCGAACGTCTTGGTCGTCCCTTGACGTTTGACTTCCAATGCACCTAAACTCTTAGCTACTGCCTCAATAACACTTCATAGACCATTTTAGGACCTTAGACCATCATGACAACCACGTTTGGATCTAGCTTCACCTAAGTCATTTTTGGGATCTTACAATCTCCCCCACTTGGACAACATTCATCCTCGAATGACACTTGTCACTCTCCGAACACTTCCAAGTATAGAGATTCAATACAGCTCATAACCATACAATATAACACCTAATCAAAGAGAAAACATCAATTTCACATAAGCAAGAGATTCACAACACAACAAGAAACTAGAATAGATTCTATAACTCACCATGCTATAAAACCCACATCCTTCATTCCAAATAGTAAAAACTCATTATATATTCATTATCATACTTATATATCAGTTCTAACAATATTATGAAAATTTTAGACCAAAGAATCAACTAGTCAATTTTTGAAAATCTTCACAGTGAACAGGCAGAACCTTTAGTGATTTGAGCAACTTTTTCGAAAATGCAACTTTTAGACAATTCATGATATAAACATGCTAATATGCAAGGTAACTTCATATAAACACCTTTTACAACATAATCATGGCTTCATAAAATACAAAATGCAAGAATTTAATGAAATTCAATTTCAATCAAGCATGCATATCATAAGGAGAATGTTTAGAACTCATTTTGCACAAAAACTCCTACATAAATCAAGTTACTAAGAACTCTTTATTTTAGGCTTGAATAAACACATATAGAAAGTCTAAGGGTACCTCACTCCCAACAACCATACTCTTCACCGTACTCCCCCACTTAGGAGAAACCCATTCTAAGGTCAACATGACATCTATTTCAAGGAACTTCCTCAAGGCACCTTAAACCTTACTAATACTTTCTCACCCAAAGTCTAGCTCATGAAACTAAAGACTCTCAAAGGTTCAACCATATAAAACCATTACATCTCCCTTACTAGGTGAAACTTACCATTACTCTTCCAAATCTCTTCAACTTCCTTTCTATGGTTGGGTCTTAAACAACTTCAAACCACCTCAACAACCAATCCTTCACATTTCTAACTCTATACCTTACCATTCTTGCAAACTATACTACCTTTCAAAGGCAACCAAACCAACCTAGGGTCATCAACACCATCTTTCACACCTCATCTAGTAAGCCACATCTCATCTTTTTTCTCACTTAACCCAATCTTCATAAAGTCACACTCTAATGACCGAACACATAAGGGAGACAAGGGAAAGACACCATATACAATGCTCTTAGGCACGATTAGATGAATGAAGAAGTGAAACTTTTCCTAGCACCCAATGGCCTCCTATTCATAATGTGGCGCGCTTCACATTATAAATAAGACTATATTAGATGTGGTTCATGAGACAACTACGACACTCCCAAACCTTATGCTCTGATACCAAGCTTGTCACGACCCTCAAGTACACCCTAGAAGTTAGAGTATCCTTGAGTTCGTCACACGGCAAGTGAGACTTCAAGAAATCTCTTCTAAGCCTCTCGTATCATTCATTGCATAATAACATACTAAAATGATTAAGAATTTAAAACTTTCTTCACACACGAAGAACTCTTTTCATAAATAGTACACAAGCGGAAGACTTTCATTAAAACATTAAACCTTTACAATAACCCCTTGAAGCATCTAAACTTTAGAGTATACAACACTTGGGACTAAGCCCATACAAGACATAAAATAAAGACCTAAGACATAAACGAACAGGTGGATATTGTCCTCGAATCGATAAGGACTCACCAATACTTCATCTTCAACTCTTAGAAACCTATCCATCCTGCATGGCATATCAAGACTTCTAATTCCCTACACTTTAATCAAAAACGGAAAAGAAGGGGTTAGCACATTAGATGCACTAAGTATGAAAGCCATGCAAAAACCATGAAAAAGGGACATTTAGTAAATAACATGCTTTTCATGAATTTTGATTAAAACATCATACTATAAGCATAAGAAAAACATTTATCACTTTAGAAATACATAAGAAATCATCCAAGCAATTATCACATTTTTAATAGCCACTTTCCAGTAACTCACTTCACTGTATAGTGATGTTCCTTCACTGTTACAGTGAAGTGCTTAGCCTTCACATTTGACATCTCCTAGCATGTAGTCAAAACCACTAAAAGCTATCCTAAGACTCACTTAAGTCACACAAAGAGATACCGCCCATACACCCTCTCAAAGCATGCCTAAGCGATCCTTAAGACTACTTAGAATGAGACACATACACACTTACAATAGACCAAACACATAAACATGAGATCCTTCTACCAAAGATGATTCCAAGGTTCACTTGGGTGAGTGTGGAGCCACCGCCCATACAATCCCTACCACACACACACAAGGGATCCTATAGACTACCTAGGATAGAATTATTCTCACTTAATACAATAACATACATCAAACATGACGTTCTCCTTTCCAAGGTTATCCAAAGACCTACTCAAGTAGCTCAAGAAGAGAATGTCCATTATTGACCTCTTCAAGATTGCCTAAGTAATCCTTAAGACTTACCTAGGTTAGGATCATGTCCATATAATCAATCAATTTCCTTAACTAGAATCATTACTAAGACTTATCTAAATAAGAGATGAAGTGACCATTCCCTTGCCCCCTTCACACCTTAACTAGGCAACTCTTAACTACTCTAGATAAGTACTTATTCATTTAACATTCTTTCTTAACTTAAGTCATTACATTACTTAGTTAATTTAAGAGACATTCATCACATAAGGACTTTCAAGTAATGGTCTTAAAGAAGACCTTGGGACTCTCACTAACATCTTCAAAGCCTATTGTGCAATGTCTAGATAGCGTCCCATACCACCACCTAAACTTCATAGAACTTCTCTAATGCTATTAAGTATCCCATATGATGAGAATAGAAAATAACCTACATAGACCATAGTAGCAAAGCATGGAATCCGGAGTTGTAACCTACTCCGATGGAGGGTGTTCTACTTGACAATGGTAGAACATAGACACATCCCATGTAGACACATGGTTAAGAAATATGAAGGGCGTGCTTTGTATGCTTATCTCATCCTTTAACTAGAACTACTCCCCTTACCATACTCACTCGGTACTATCCTTCGTTCTCATAGATTAAATCACATCAAGGTTCATACAAAAGGGTTTCATATCAAGTTCATAACCCAATTATATTTACCCTACCAAAGAAAGGTCGGTGACAGGGCTACCTCCCTATGGCGACAAGAAGCTCATCATGACTTTCCTAAGGATTGATATGATGCTGTTCCATCCAATCAACCTTAAGTCCATCATTCATTACATGAAGGATACCATTACGGCTTTCGACTTCAAGTTCTATAACCTTACCACTTGGTTCAAGGTTTCACATAAGGGACCCTCTTGTCATCATTCAAGGTCTCACCTAACATTCATTCTTTCAAGACTAAGACTCTTTAGGTTTCTAAGTCAAGAAATCACATATTCATATTCATACATGCATAAAGTAAGGGACACAAGTCTACCTAAACAAGACACAACATACTTCACTTTATCAACTACACAAATCAACATATTATTTCAAGTAGTGTCGATAAGGCCATGATCATCAATATACTTAAAATAACGCCGACAAGGCCACATCAATTCACATAACACTGCCACCATAAGTGGACCAAACCACTCACTATCATAAATCATATCTAATTACCTGTTCAGTTGCTATTCTTTAATCCATAACTCTCATACTTTTCATATTCATAACCTCTAACTATTAATTTAAAACTTTAAAAAATCTTTTGATATTTTCCCCATTTTTAACAATATAAATTCATCTTTTTGGTTTCATGAGACTGAATTCAAGGTTATTCATTTCTTTCTATATTTAAAGTACGTAGTGGAGTATTTGTATAATCATTGTACTATTTGATTTATGTTTTAGTTTGACTCGATGAGAAGACTCTTGAATTTTATTGGTTATGGGAGAAGGTATAGATAAAAACTCAGGAAATTATGTATTAAATTAAAGGAAAAATTACATGAATTAGTACATTTTAATAAATAATTACTGATTTTAGCAATACTTTTTATTTATTATCATTTATAGCAGTACTATGTTAAATCTGCAATATGTATTAAAAGTGAATTATGTATGCAATATATATGAATTATAATTGTTTTTTAAAATATATTATATTTGTTTGGTAAAAATTTGACACATTGTATTATAAGTGTATAAAAATGTGTGATAAATGAATTATCTATCATTAAAATTTGTATTATATGTGAATGAAATTTTTTCCTTGTAATATGAATTAAACTTGTATTATAAATGAATTAAAAGTGATCAAGTGAAAAAGAAATATTATTACTATAATGGTAAATATTTTTTTATTATAGTATA